>LBNU01024825.1:70250-89537 GCA_014162995.1 Artemisia annua | reverse complement strand
TCCTGCCAGGTTCAACATCAAATAGCCCTGACAGCAGGTCACTTCGGGAATCTCTTGTGGGTTACGCTTAGTGTGTACGGTGGTGTTCCAAAAGGTCTACAGTCGTGGGGTGATCCCCAGCGACTCACCTAATCGTTGGTGTACTTCGGTATGTCAGTGAAAGCCCTTTCGGGGGCATCCGATTAGGAACGGCCTTGGTAAGGATTAGAGAAAGTCTTCACACTATGCTATAGACGATCTTGAAGTCCGAACTTGTAAGTGCCGGTATGTTTATTACTAACCAAGTTTTATGCAACTCAACATACCAAACTTACCATGTTCACCACCATCACTCTAGTTCCACATGATCATACCAACATCTAAAAGGAGACGTCAGAACTATTCAACCGGGAAGATCTACTCAACAAAGATGTATGAGCATGTTGGAAAGGCGTAATCACACCAAAGACAAAGAAGTTGACGATTGATGCCGATTGCTGAAAAGATGTAGATTCATCATTTCATGCTTACACTTCAACAATCAAATCTAAAGATATCATGATCAAGAATTGGGCTTCAACTATGCTTCCACAACTCTGATGCAGAAGATCATGATCTAGAAAAGTGTAAGCATGACATCACAAAGACAATCACAACATCACAAAGGGACATATACACTCAAAGATGACTTGAAGCTAATTATATGGATGAAGAGCGAAGAGCAAAGTCAAAAGATCATCATATACATCAAGGAAGTCATCTTGAGTCGTGTATCAATGAAGAATCAACAACTACGAGCTACAAAAGAATCTACAAAGATCTCAATGCAAGAATTCAAGAATTTTTCCAGGGGTGACCTCCCTTAGGGAGAGATTGTTAGGAATACGCTTTTTGTATAAGAAAGATTCGGTCACCCCAGATATGATTAAGCATTATTTAGCTCGTAGTATTTACAATAGTTAGTTAAACGTAGTTTAGAAGTAGATTAGTTCGCGGAAGAAGGACGGGTCTTTACCCACTGTATACCTGATCCGCAGCCCAAGTGGCACGCCCAAGTGGCAAACCCATGTACATATAAATACCCTCTCCATCCTTGGAGAGGGTAAGCTTTCTCATAATCTCATTTTTTTTGGTTTTCTCTCTAAGGCTTCATCTCTTTCTCTCTCTAACTTTCTCTCTCTACATTTCTTTCTTTTCTTTCTTATGAATAACGAACCATAACCACACGTATGAGCGTGTTTGTGATGTTATCTAGTGTTCTACAAGGTTAGAAATAATTTTAGGATATCTCTAGAAAAGGTAAGCTTAGGTATAGAAAACTTTGAATCAAAAGAATTAGCCTACCTTTAAGGAAATCATTGAGGAAATAGGAAATAAAAAAAATTTTGAGGTTAGAAACCGAACTAGGGAAAAATCTATACTAATAGACAAAAGAAAGACATTTCTATAAGATAGGATCTAGCCTAAGATAAGAATTTTATTAATATCGAGGATGTTAGAATTAGTCATAGATTAAATTTGAGAAGCCTTTTAGATGCAATTTAGGAAACTTAAGAATAACAAAGGATTAGATTAGTACACTACCGATTTAGAACCTTAAACCTTTAGCACCTAGTTTAGTGACAGAATAGGAATACTAGTCAAGTTCTCACCTTATAGGAACAAGCCGTTTTGAGGTTATAGTTTGCCTAGTCCCTTAAGTTACCCACCCCATATTAAGATTTTCCCACATACTATCCTCAAAGATATAATATAAGGATTTAGAAATTCCTAGGAATAATACACCATTAGGATAACCCGAACCTACTCTAAATTATATAACCCAGACTTAGAATTCAAGATTACTAGTCAGAACTAAGAATAAGACATTTGAGGATTTTAGTTTACCTATACTTAGTTTCTTAGGATTTGACATTTCTCAGGTTACACATTAGGAACTCTACTTAGAAGATACTATGGATGTTACTTTAACCGGTTTCAAGTACCTAGGAATAATGATACTTCTAGTAATAGTGATACTTCTAGTAATAGACAACTTAGGACAAAAGACTAAACACAAAACTTTACCTAGGAATAGTGATACTCCTAGTAAACCCCTAGATAAGGAATCACCTAGCCCTTCTCCTATTATAGGATCTTCTTCACCAGTTAAGACCAATACATCACCCATAGAACTAGCTATGAAAACTAGAAGAACCTTAGGGGGGAAACAAACTTTGAAGGAATCTAGTAAATCTTGTCCTTAGTAGGATACCGACCTTTCAGGTATCCTATACTCTTACTCTTCCGTTTAATCCTATTCTCCCGCTTCTTTTCATCCTTCCGTTTAAATCTCACTCTCCCGCCTTTTTCCCACTCTCCTATTCAAATCCTATACTCCCGTTTCTTCCTACTCTTCCGTTTAATCCCATTCTTTCATTATCTCCTACTCCTTTGTACTTTCCTATTTCTTCCCTTTCCTTCTTTCCCGTTTCCCCACTCCTTCCTACTTTTTCATCCATCCTTCCACTTTATTCCATCCTTTCGTTCCTCCGTCATTTTTCACACTATTTTCCCCTACTCTAAATTCCCTCTCTACCTCGTCCTACAATGTTCTAAAAGTTAGAACTTGCATTTCTCGTCATATCACAAGATTCTATTAGTTAGATCTTGTAAGAATATCTATGTCGAACCTTAATCCTCATTATGTTCAACTATGATATTACACTATCTCGCCTTGCAAAAGTTGCAAGAATGAGATCTTTGACGTCTGTCACTCTAGCCATAACATGGGAAGCTACCAGGTGACTAGTTGCTAAACAGGGAGACTGTAGAACTGGTCACCATGGCTAGAACTTGTCTCCACCATGGCTAGAACTTGTTTCCACCATGGCTAGAACTCGTCTTCAAAACATTCCTGTACCACATTTCCTTAAGTGTGGTAAACTCTCTCCATTTTCCGCCGATACTACTTAAGGATGATTTATGATGATTATCCTATTAAAATGAAATAGGACGCTCTTTCATTTTAATGAGAAAGTTATAAATCAAACGGATCATGAATTTATAAGCTCTTGCTTACAAAAATTGGGACGCCTCTACTTGTAAGTAATGAGATATAAGTGAATGAATCTAAGTATCTGGCACATGTACAAACATTTCCTACTCTGTTTGTACAAACTTAGATGAAATTTTCCTTGACCTTCTTTAGAAGATAGAAGAAGGTCATGATAATAACATAGGCTTCCGACCTGATTATAGTAGTTTAAGAAACACCCTACAACAAGCCCATTTTAAGGTTGCTAAATTACAAAAAAATCAAATGAGATACCACCATAAGATAGCCTTTGCCCGTTTTAGGATTTGTACTTTAGAAAAGATGATTGATGATGATGAGGAATGTCATCAATCAAATCTAGGAAACATCACAAACTCAAACCCTTAGATTTAAGAAAACCTTGGAAGAAATCCCTAAGTAGCATGCCTTTTATAGCCTTAAGAGTTTTACCTTAGAATGATTAATACCGTAATACTTATAGGATATGTAAAATAGGAAATCAATAACATAAGTTATGCCTTAGATACCTCTTACTCTCACTGCCTAGTCCCCCTCAATTCAGGACAATTTAGCTAACCTAGGATTAGGTATGCCTCTTCTTGATTACCCTAGGTCATCCCGAACCCTATAGTAACCCCTAGGATATATCCCGTAAAATATGACAAGTTGGGTACTTGTTATAACCTACCTTAAACCCTTGCCCCATTATAATCCCTAGGAATTTAGGATGAATTGCCCCGATGCCTTGGATTCATAGATTCTCAAAACTCTTAACCTTTAACTCGTCTGGGTTTCAATTTCAAACCTAAAACGTTATAGAGAGCCGTTTCGTAAGGATACTTGTTCTTGAACTTTAGGCATTTTAGGGAAGCCTAAAGCATCATTCTATAGAGTCCGTTCCCTATTCCCATTTTCTATTGATTTCCCTTCTTTTTCCCTCCTTAGGCAATCTGCCTAAAATCCTTATCCTCTTAAATTTAACAACAAGACATTTGGCATAAATAGAAACGCTTGTTAAAAACAAGTTATTTATGACCTTATGCAGTTGTAACTTCCTCTCTCGTTATTTCATGACATTATATGTCATGTATAACAACTTCCCTCATGCTTCATCTCTTTTCACTCCCTAAAAACCAAATCCCTTCAAACACTTCCCTTATCATTTCATATGATACTAATGATGAGAATCTCTATTCTACATCATAACGACCCGAATTCATTTTGAATTCAGTAAACTATCCTTCCTCCGTTTCTAATTCCCGACTTTCCGAAATCTCTTAGTTTCCCCTAGTTAGAGAATCTTTCCCTAACTATTTCTGTATGCAAGTATATGACGGTCATATACAAGCATATTTCCATCCTTCCCTCTTTACTTCCCTATATTACTATGATTCCCGAAATAGTTTCCCCTCTTAGTAAAACTCGTATTATACTTTCTAGGATTTCCATACTCGAGGTTAGAAATAATTTTAGGATATCTCTAGAAAACGTAAGCTTAGGTATAGAAAACTTTGAATCAAAAGAATTAGCCCACCTTTAAGGAAATCATTGAGGAAATAGGAAATAAGAAAAATTTTGAGGTTAGAAACCGAACTAGGGAAAAATCTATACTAATAGACAAAAGAAAGACATTTCTATAAGATAGGATCTAGCCTAAGATAAGAATTTATTAATATCGAGGACGTTAGAATTAGTCATAGATTAAATTTGAGAAGCCTTTTAGATGCAATTTAGGAAACTTAAGAATAACAAAGGATTAGATTAGTACACTACCGATTTAGAACCTTAAACCTTTAGCACCTAGTTTAGTGACAGAATAGGAATACTAGTCAAATTCTCACCTTATAGGAACAAGCCGTTTTGAGATTATAGTTTGCCTAGTCCCTTAAGTTACCCACCCCGTATTAAGATTTTCCCACATACTATCCTCAAAGATATAATATAAGGATTTAGAAATTCCTAGGAATAATACACCATTAGGATAACCCGAACCTACTCTAAATTTTATAACCCAGACTTAGAATTCAAGATTACTAGTCAGAACTAGGAATAAGACATTTGAGGATTTTAGTTTACCTATACTTAGTTTCTTAGGATTTGACATTTCTCAGGTTACACATTAGGAACTCTACTTAGAAGATACTATGGATGTTACTTTAACCGGTTTCAAGTACCTAGGAATAATAATACTTCTAGTAATAGTGATACTTCTAGTAATAGACAACTTAGGACAAAAGACTAAACACAAAACTTTACCCAGGAATAGTGATACTCCTAGTAAAACCCTAGATAAGGAATCACCTAGCCCTTCTCTTATTATAGGATCTTCTTCACCAGTTAAGACCAATACATCACCCATAAAACTTTAGGACTAGCTATGAAAACTAGAAGAACCTTAGGGGGAAAACAAACTTTGAAGGAATCTAGTAAATCTTGTCCTTAGTAGGATACCGACCTTTCAGGTATCCTATACTCTTACTCTTCCTTTTAATCCTATTCTCCCGCTTCTTTTCATCCTTCCGTTTAAATCTCACTCTCCCGCCTTTTTCCCGCTCTCCTATTCAAATCCTATACTCCTGTTTCTTCCTACTCTTCCGTTTAATCCCATTCTTTTGTTATATCCTACTCCTCCGTACTTTCCTATTTCGTCCCTTTCCTTCTTTCCCGTTTCCCCACTCCTTCCTACTTTTTCATCCATCCTTCCACTTCATTCCATCCTTTCGTTCCTCCATCATTTTTCAAACTATTTTCCCCTACTCTAAATTCCCTCTCTACCTCGTCCTACAATGTTCTAAAAGTTAGAACTTGCATTTCTCGTCATATCACAAGATTCTATTAGTTAGATCTTGTAAGAATATCTATGTCGAACCTTAATCCTCATTATGTTCAACTATGATATTACACTATCTCGCCTTGCAAAAGTTGCAAGAATGAGATCTTTGACGTCCGTCACTCTAGCCATAACATGGGAAGCTACCAGGTGACTAGTTGCTAAACAGGGAGACTGTAGAACTGGTCACCATGGCTAGAACTTGTCTCCACCATGGCTAGAACTTGTCTCCACCATGGCTAGAACTCGTCTTCAAAACATTCTTGTACCACATTTTCTTAAGTGTGGTAAACTCTCTCCATTTTCCACCGATACTACTTAAGGATGATTTATGATGATTATCCTATTAAAATGAAATAGGACGCTCTTTCATTTTAATGAGAAAGTTATAAATCAAACGGATCATGAATTTATAAGCTCTTGCTTACAAGAATTGGGACGCCTCTACTTGTAAGTAATGAGATATAAGTGAATGAATCTAAGTATCTGGCACATGTACAAACATTTCCTACTCCGTTTGTACAATTCCTTTCTTTCTCTATCACCTCTCCTTTTTCGAATCATCAACTCGTTCTTCTTCTACCCCTACGTTCAACTAAATCTCGGGATGAGATTTCTTCTAAGGGGGTAAGACTATAAAAACTCACAAAATCTCATCACTATCATTCACACTATAAATACCTTTATCAGGTATTTCACAGGTAAATTTTTGCTTTTTATGTGCATTCACTACTTGCATTACTCTCTAGATCTGCTCACGTATCCACACAAGCCAAAGATCTCTACATTCACATCCTATAAACTCCTGGTATGTCAAGCTTAAGATCACAACAACACCACAATAAGTAATCTATCAATCTAACACACTAAACTTATCACAAAACCCTAATAAACCCTAATTAAGCCCTAATTAGGCATATGTGTTTGCAAAACCCTAATTGTTTATCTAAACTAGTTTGAAAGTGTTCAAGGCTTATGTATGAGTTACCTTAGGAACAATAGGATATCTTAGCACCCTTAGACTCTAGTACAACCCCTTAGAGCTTAGGTACAAGTCTCTTAAGCACAAAACCATAACTAGGTTATAACTTCCCGGAAACTAGGTCAAACCTTCCCAAATCTTTCCCATAAGCTACCACCACTTAGTATAAGCCTCTTAGGACTTAATCCTAGCCACTAAACACTCATAGGACCCTAATCTAGGAACTAAACCCTAAGCTAGACCCTAAACTCTCCTTAAGCAAAACTAGGTCAAAACTAAACCTAAATCCTAAAACTAAGCACCTTAAGCACTCCCAAACACCTTCCAGCACCTAGCCTAGCTACCTTATTTACACCAAGCACCCCCCTATCACTCCCTAGCTAGCACACAAGTAGTATCAACTACCTTGTCACCACCTTCCCCTAGTGCCTCACCCACCACACGATCCCTAAACCGCCTCCTTAGGACCTCCATTAGTCCCACCATTAGCCTTCATTAGTCACCTTATAAGCTGCATGGTCATCTCCCCCCCCGCCCTCCTTTTCTTCCTTTTGCTTGGCCAACAAGCTCAACGAGCCCTATAAATACCCTCGCTACTCCTTTCTTTCAAACCCACACCTTCATTTCTTTCTAACTTCAAAACTCTGTAGTTAGTAGTAGTACTTGAGCCTTAGAAGTCCTAGGAGTCGAGCTAGATAGGCCTTGCACCCTTGTTGAGTTGTTTTGCCATCGAAAAACCCTAAACCATAGCTAAAACCCACGTTAACCTCAATCGGACCCAAGTAAGCTTAATTTTTGCTTCTAATAGTTATATTACAGTACTAGGATAGTATTAGGATGCATTAGAACCTTTGCCTAAGCCTTGATCACTAGAACTAGCTCGTTTTCTTTTCAAAACCCTAAATAGAGTAGAATTCATGTTTATATGCTATAATCCCTTTCCATAAGCTATAATCTAGTTTAGACAACTTAGGTAATCTAATATTAGTTAACCATAAGTTAGGAAACCTTTTTGTTTCATAAAAATATGATTTGCATGGAATTAGGACTAGTTTTGCAAAGTTTTCCATGCATAGGGGTATATATGGTAAATTTCTGAAAATATTAAGTTTAGGGACTATTTTTGACATTTCTTAGAAGTTATAAGTATAAGGACCCTTTTTTCAAAGTTATATAACCTTAGGATAAAAAGTAAAATAGTTATAAACTTATAAGGACTAGTTTTGCAAAAGTTATAAAGTTAAGGGTATAAATGGTAAATTTTGAAAACTTATAAGTCCAAGGGTTATTTCTGTCATTTTCCTAAAATATATAAGTATAGGGACTAATTGTGTCAAGTCTAGATAGTTATAAGTTTAAATGCTATAAGTATTATAAGTTCAGGGTAGATTTTGTAAATATAAGGATATAAAATGAAAGTATTTTCATGTAAATATAAAAACCTATTTTAAGTTAGAAACATAACACAATACTATGGAGCTTCATGTGAGGGGTATCATGTGGATATTTCGTTTTGACGAGTTTGCTGGGCTTACGATTTAAAGTGCCCTGGCTCCTCAAACGATTATTGCATGACCTCTGAATTATGATGGCCCGAACGGTGTTATGTTATAACTAAAACTCTAATAATCACATAACTCAATAGTAAGGAACTTCATGTGAGGAGTATTAACTTCTGAATTATGATGGCTCAAACGGTATTATGTTGATAACATAATACAATAGTAAGGAGCTTCATGTGAGGAGTCTTATACTTCTGGATTGTGATGGCCTGAACGGTGTTATGATATATCTAAAACACTAAAAACCCTAAGAATGATTACTTAAGAAACTTGAACAAAATAACTAAAGCTTGACATACATCCACACCTACAATACCACCAGGATACGTGAGTAAGGCAGTCTAGTTTTCGAGTCACTTTTTACATCAATCAGATTTCCCTAAGCCCAGGTGAGTTCATAGCCTCACTCTTTCTAAATGCTTTATAAACCCTGTGAGGGGGATACATGCTTACTACTTGCTTTAAACCGAATACAAGTCTTTTCTTTGGTTGTTGCATGAGTAAACTATCTGCCACCACTACATAACCAAATTGATGAATCTAATCACTTGCGAGTGAACGCGAATGTAATTGATAGATCTATTGGAGTTTGACAACTCCTGTTGGTACTACCTCTCTCTGGAGGGTACCAATAAGTATTATATTTGAACCTTCTGAAGGGTTAACTTTGGCAAGTTATCCTTCCCGTCCCCTCATGGTTGGTCTGCAGACCCCATGACCCGGATTGTTAACGTGTGGTTCATGAGCTTAGTGCAACAACCCACTCTTGATAATTGTATATGCATTGCAATTATCACAAACACTACATTTTCCTTGAAGGGTGTAACAACTGAACCCTGTGGAACTTTTATTCACTATCACTTAAACCTATGACTCTCACTCAACACCTAGTGTTGACTTTTAAGCATGTATCCTAGGTATATCACTATTACGGAGCTATGACAGGAGGAGGCACTGAACTCGGAGGACTTTCAAACTGGTTATCATTCAAACCTAACATTTCACCTAGACTTTGGGACCTCATCATTAGTGAAAGTATACCTTTTACTATAAAAACTATGATAATTTAATGAATGATAACTCATTTTCTAAAAACGTCTCTTTTCGAGTCGTTTTCTATTACTGTAACTATGATTCCATGAAGTAATACCCCAACCCTAAATCCGCTGCGAACCGTGAAAATGGGGGTGTTACAAAAGCCTCATTAATTTTCACTAACCAAATTACCAAAATGAACCGATATCCAACCTTATATACTAGAATGAATTAGATTTGATTGGTTTATCAAAATGGACTTTTGAGATGCTGGTCCTATCAAATAGAGATTTTACGTAAACTATTTCTTTTAATGCTTTTATTTTTCTTCTTTCCTTTTATCATTCTCAATGTAACTATATCACTTACCTTAAAACATCCACACCTCTCTCTTTTCTCATCCTCATCTCTCTTTTCTCTCTAAACCATCCACACCACCACACACAAGGTTAAAACCGACGCCTCCCCACCATCAAATATCGCTGCTACCATTAGAAATTGATGCCGCCGCCTTCAGTATCTACAGCATAGTTATCAAGATCCCGATCTTGATCTTAGGATCTTACGATTTTACGATACTACGAAACAATAACGATCGGATCCTATATAGGATCTTAGCAAACATAAGATCTAATAAGATCCGGGTCTTGACAATTGGATCTTAAGATCTAATCCGATCCGATCTTACTTTTCTCGGATCGCGAACTACAAAACTTAAAATTATGGATCATGTTTTATAGAATTTAAAAAACAACATGTAAATCTTCTTAAACATTCCATATTAATAATTTAAAACAACATTTTCATGAAACATTCATATAACTTTTTGTTAATGATATATATTATTTTGTAGATTTGAATAATATTACAAATACTATGAAGAAAATGACATTATACTAGGATTTTAGGATCCCAATCTGATCTTGCAAAATCGAAAATGATCCTGAGTAGTATCCTGATCATGAAACCTAGGTCTACGGTACTACAAAGGAAAAAATCAAAACCACCCCCTCAACTATACTAAAACACTAATTTTACTCCTAAAATTATACAAGTATTGTTAGTTAACTTCGTTCACGTTACTCCCTTAAGTTACTAAAAACCTAGTTAACCTCTAAACGAATTAACCATTATACATTGAAAACTTTTTATAGTTTATTAATCAAACAAATTAACTTATTAACCCATTAAACTCTATATTTTTTTAATTGTTTACATCATTTTTTCTACTGTTATTTAAATTTTTTTGTGGTAAAAACATATTATTACTAAAAGATCATGTCGTAGCTACAAAATAATATATTTTTACCCGCTGCAACGCATGGACAAAAAATATCTTGTTAGTGACAAGTTGGCTTTGTTTTAGAGAAAAATTGGCAACACTTTTATCTGCATTTTTTGCGATTTTGATCTTCCTATTATACGAGTTTTACCTTTCGGACTGTGCAAGATCTTATAAGAAATCGCAAAAACAAAAAACAATAAAGAAAACAAAAAAATGTTGTGAGAAATATGGGTATTTTAATGAAACCATGATATTTTAGGCATTTATATTTGTCAAATTTCTTTGGTCCTAATAAGAAAAGTTAATTACTTGAATACCTTGATATACATCACCCCTAAAGAAACATGCATGGACTTTAATTTCCTACATCCCATATATAAATTAACTTGCTTTACCAAGCCGAAAATCTAATTTTTTTTCGTACAATCGTAATAAATCCTACTCAAAGCTCTTACACTACTGTTGAATTAATTTTCAGACATAAAGTGAAAAAAGTTTTGGCACCGCCATAGGAAGTTTTGGCACACGATGCAGTTGGAGGATTTTGGAGTCATGCATTGTGGTTGGAATTCAGCTTTGGAAAGGGTATCTGAATGACTGGGTTCCAATGCTATGCTAACCCTTCATTGCAAACCAGTTGTTACTAGGAGAGATAAGGGGCAGTCAGAAGACTCTTGGTGGGCAAATAAGGTGGGGAAACGAGAAAGATGGTTATAAAGGCTTAAATTAATGTCATTAAGAGCAACAGTGGACCTTGTTTAGCTTCTTATATGTGTATTGTTAATTGTATATGCTTTGGTATATCATTTTCATACAATAGACAATGCTTAGTTTCTTATACGTTATTTTGTTTGGCTAAGAACTCGCTAAGCAATCTAACGCAAAAAAAGACTACACAAACACTTTTAACACAAAGGTGATGGTATGTGCGACTTTGAAAACTAAATTCATTTCAGGTCAATACGAAGACACAAAGCCCTTGGATTGATCGTGGTTAAGGCCAGCTTCTTTGTCCATTCTCGTCAATGGGTCTGTTATTGCGTAAAGATCACAACTTTATCAATCACACACACGTATAATATGTAGAAAAGAGATGAGAAAGATGGTGACTTGATGTATAATATGAGGTATATGGAATAGAACTTTTATTAGAGAAACACACACATACAACACACAAGCACACACCTCAAATGAGAGTTTGAGGTGTATATATAGTACAATTCGTGATGCCCTAAAGGCTTTGATGGGCTTGGGCTTGGACTTGGTTTTATACTTAAGTCTTAACTTATAACATATTAGCTTAACTAGTCCGAGGCCCAATGACTAATTCTACCTACACGACACACTATATTACATATGAGACCGACCATCACTTTTTCTATAAAATTTAAATGCTAACAATCTCCACCTAAGGGATGGTCGTTCGAATGACGTTCCCTGTGATTTGGTCTTAGTCGTCTTTTGATGTTGAACTTTGTGTGTCGTTGTAGAATAGTCTTTGGTCTTTTTTCCTTCATGCTTTGTGATCTTTGCACCATGACTTTTCTTTGTTCTTTGTTGTTGTGGTTGTTCATCTGCCTTATGTCACTACTTCGTCTTTGTAGGTTAGTCGCCTTTCCAACATGCTCATGCATCTTTAGTCTTTGCCATAGATATATTTGTTGTCGCGGTTCTTTCACTTTGATCTTTGTCACTTAACTTTGTAGATTCTTCTTTTTGGCGTAGAATCTTTCTTTGACTGTTGCTATCATTTGATCTTCGTGAGAACTTCCTTTGACTTTGTGATGTATGTATGAGCATGTGGAAACTAGTGTGGTGGTTGTACCTGCATAAAACAGTTAGCAACAAAACAACCGGTACTTACAGGTTCTGAATTAGAGATCGTCAACAGCATAGTGTGAAGACTCCTTCTAATCCTTACCATGGCCGTTCCTAATCGGATACCCCTGAAAGGGCTTACGCAGACATACCGAAGTACACCCACGATTAGGTGAGTCGCTGGAGATCACCCCACGACTGTAGACCGTTTGAAATCCACCGAAAACACTAAGCGTAACCCACAAGAGATTACCGAAGTGACCTGCTGTCAAGGCTGTTTGATGTTGACCCTGGCAGGAGTTTCCGTTCAATCATTGAGAAGTACATAAGTAAATTCTCTCATAAACGTTCTGGAAGATTGCTAAGACCTGCATAGGACTCTAAAGTTTACATCTGGCGTCCATTGATGTAGAACAACCAGTGTAATAATATCGTGTGTTCATATGAGATCTTATGATGAATCTCGGGGCTCTAGACTCAATAAGTGCACATTTGGTTTCCTATGCGGAGGCATGGAGCAGAGGGCCTCCTTTTCAATGTCAACACACTCGGAATGAGTGGTCAATAGATTTTGCAGGGTTCTCCGTGAGAATGAAACAAGTATCTTTTGAGAGATACTCGAGTGGCTAGAAGGTTTAAGTGCAGTGCGTCACTGGGTCCATGACGTCTTGTCTTCAATACCGATGTCACCTTAGTAACAATCAGTAGCAAATGAATTGAACCCGGTATCTGACCTATGGTTGAATATATGGAGGGCTCATTTATTTTCACCCTTTCTCATTTCATTTCTTTTTCATTCTTCAACCCCTTCTTTCCCTTTCATTCTTTACTCCTTCTTTTAATCATACCTAAGGACTTCTAATTCTATCTATTGGAATCGTCCTTGGGTAGATCCCTCCGGCTCTGGCGGATCATAGGACAGTTTTTCCTAACTTAGTCACCTTATATCACCATGACTATCCTATTGTTGCCATTGAACCAAATATTTGAAAATCTTCTCAAAGTGTTTATGATCATAAAACATATTTTTGTTAACACTTTGAGAGTTTTGTTTTCATTTGAAGAACTCCCCCTTCACATGTGCTTATGCAATTTTTTTAAGAAATTTGCACATGCGGGTGGAGTAGGCACTTTTGAATTGATCCACTTTCAGTGAACAAGACCGATTCGAGACACGTTTACATCACTAGTTAGACTAGCTTGAAATTATTACCCGGCTTGGTCAAGTCCAAAGAAAGTTTCTCGAATTGGTACATTCTACTTAGACAGGTCCTATTCGAGACACGTTTACATCACTGGTTAGACCAGCTTGAAATTATTACCCGTCCAGGACAAGTCTTTTCGATTACTGACATTTGATATTTCGTCAATTCGAGAGTCAATTCTGAGTCAATTCTGAGTCAAGTACAAGACCTTTAAGTCTTAACTGACGAGCTCGAGATTCTTCCACAACTTTTGAACATTTTGATCACATTTAATCACGTCTTCTCCCCCTCAAAAATAGCATATCGTGATATTTTTGATATCAACTGATTAAATAAAAGCATTTGGAGATAAAGACGGACTTTTTCGCATGAAATTGGAACATTTTCTTTTTGATTTTTATACTCCCCCTCAAAGAAATCATAGTGTTTAAACATAAAGTTTAAAATCAATTTTAATGGATTTAGAGGGAGTTTTTTCTTTGAAATTCGAGTTATGTACTGAAATGTACACAAGTCATTTTGTTTTTAGGCTAAGTGCTTAAAAAGTTTTTGTAACCTTTGTTTTTAATTAAGCACTTTCCTTTCTTTGAAAAACGAGTTCTTAGTTGAATTACTAAGAAGTTATCAATTAAGCTCGGGTTTCGT
The DNA here is from genome assembly GCA_014162995.1 of Artemisia annua. Taxonomy (NCBI): domain Eukaryota; kingdom Viridiplantae; phylum Streptophyta; class Magnoliopsida; order Asterales; family Asteraceae; genus Artemisia; species Artemisia annua. The sequence goes on along the minus strand of LBNU01024825.1, from coordinate 75,159 downwards.
ACTGAAGTATACGAAAGCCATAGTGAAGAAAAATTTAGAGAAACGACATGTTTTAGAAAACATTTAAATGAACTCTCGCTCAAGCATATGTACATATCTGTGTCATTTTTGAAAGGCATTTCTAGAAACGTACATAATATCGATTATACGAGAGACATGTCATGAGAAGAATATTTTTGGATTTTTAGATTTTATATTGTTTTTGTGTTTTTGAAAATTTTCTATTTTTTATTTTGTTTTTGTTGGTTTTTCAAATTTTGTATTTTCTTTTTTCAAAAATATTTACAGCGAAGCGGTTTTGAAAATGTTTTTCAAGAAGATTCGAGAAGACGTTCTAACTCCTCAGGGGTTAGGCTTCGCATGCCAATTCGTCGAACTAATTCGTCAAACCTTTCTTTTGGAAGGGCTTTAGTAAATAGATCGGCAAGTTGGTAATCCGTCTTAACGAAATGAATTTCAACTGTACCCTCTTCTACGTGCTCTTTTATGAAGTGGTAGCGGACTCTAATATGCTTCGTCTTAGAATGATGCACGGGGTTGCACGAGATGGCTATGGCACTTTTCGAGTCACAATACATAGGTATGCGGTCGAAATGAAAACCATAATCTGTGAGCTGTGTCCGCATCCAAAGAACTTGGGCACAACACGCAGATAGAGACACATACTCGGCTTCCGCGGTTGACAGTGTAGTGCAATCCTGTTTCTTAGACGACCAGCTGACCAGTTTTTCACCCAAAAATTGTGCTCCGCCTGATGTACTTTTTGCTGTAACTTGATCACCTGCATGGTCGGCATCTGAAAATGCTGTTAGATTAAACCCCGAATCCTTCGGATACCAAAGTCCCATGTTAATGGTTCTTCGAAGATACCGAAAGATCCGTTTAACCTCTTTGAGGTGAAGTTCGGTAGGCTTTGCCTGAAACCGTGCTAAGAGACAAACAGCAAATTGAATATCTGGTCGACTAGCAGTTAAGTACATGAGAGAACCAATCATACTCCGATATTTCTTCGGATCTATGGGTTTCCCGAATAAATCAGCACCAATTTTCGGTGAAGTGACCATTGGAGTACCAACAGAGTCACAATCTTCCATGCCATGTTTCTTTAAAATCTCAATTGTATATTTAGCTTGATTGATAAAAATACCACTAGGGGACTGATGTACTTGTAAACCAAGAAAGAATTTTAGTTCCCCCATCATGGACATTTCAAATTTGCTTTTCATGAGATTTTCAAATTGTTTTGAAAGATTAGGATTGGTTGATCCAAAGATGATGTCATCGACATAAATTTGAACAATTAAGATGTCATCTTTGTGTTTTTTAGTAAACAAAGTTTTATCAACCGTTCCTGTGGTGAAATTGTTTTTCAGCAAGAAAGAAGACAGTTCGTCATACCACGCCCTTGGAGCCTGTTTCAAACCATAAATGGCTTTCTTAAGCCTGTAGACGTAGTCTGGATGTTCTTTGTCGACGAATCCCTCTGGCTGCGTCACATACACTTCCTCTTTCAAAGTTCCATTCAAGAACGCAGTCTTAATGTCCATCTGATAGACGGTGATGTTTTTGTGAGCGGCATAAGCTAAGAAAATCCTGACTGCTTCAAGTCTAGCAACGGGCGCGAATGATTCTTCGAAATCTATCCCTTCTTCTTGCGGATATCCTTTAGCCACGAGACGAGCTTTGTTGCGGATTACAGTCATTTCTTCATCCAATTTGTTCTTCCACAACCATTTAAGATCAAAAACACGTTTCTCAAGTGGTCGAGGTACAAGTTCCCAACTATCGTGTAAATTGTATGAAAGAATTTCATCCTGCATCGCTTCAATCCACGGGTATTCTGCCATTGCCTCTCGAATGTTCTTAGGTTCTTTCAAACTTAAAGCACAGATGTAGATACATAATTCGAGATCGGTGGCAAGCTGTCTCCTCGTCTGAACTGGCCTGGATGGTTCACCAATGACATGTTCGATTGGATGGTCTTTAGTCCATTTGAGTGTAGAAGGGTACCTTGAATTCAACATATGCGTGTTAGATGGTTCATGTAACCTCGAAGAAGATGATTCAGATTCAGAAGCAAACGGGTTTTCAAAAACTTCTTCTTCTTCGTCTAACGTAGCATTTTGTTGTGAAGATTCTCCTTGAAAAGTTGAATTTTGGTTTTGCTCATCAACTCTTGGTAGAACAATTTCAATCACTGGAGATGCTGGAGTAGATGTTGATGATGATGTTGAGGGAGTTGGTGCTTGAGTTTCGACGGTTGTTGATGCATCTTGTGTTTGTGGTGGTGGTGGTTGTTGATGTTGAGCGGGTGCAGCGGAATGATGTGAAGATGCATTTGTCGAAGTTCCACCATAGTATTCATCAAACATTAACTCGAAGAAATTTTCCAGTTCTTGATTTGTTGGTTTATCTGGTATAGTTGACTGAGCTCCATTAGGTACGAGTCCTGAACTGATATGTCCAGAAGTCTTTCTGTTAGGTTCGGGTCCTAATCCGGAATGATTAGAAGCCATTGGATTAAGCGCGGGTTCTAGAGTGAGTCTCTCAGAAGCCATTTGTGAAATCTCGTCAAATTTCACATTCATCGTCTCCATTATCCTCTTAGTTCTTCTAACATACACCCTGAATGCCCTCGAATTTTCTGAGTAACCAATGAAGATTCCAATATCACCCTTAGCTTTCAATTTACCAAGATCTTCTCTGTCGTTCGTCGGATAGCACAAAGCGCCAAACACGTGAAGATAAGAGATATCTGGTTTTCGACCATTCACAAGCTCATAAGGTGTTTTGTTGAATCTGGGATGAATTAAGGATCGGTTTTGAGTGAAACATGCAGTAGCGACAGCATCAGCCCATAAGAATAGCGGTGCACTAGAATAAATCAGCATAGTACGAGCAGCTTCCACAAGAGTTCTATTTCTTCTTTCAACTACCCCGTTCTGCTGTGGAGTTCTAACAACCGATGTTTGATGTGTAATTCCAACATCTTCAAAATACGTTCTTAACTCCTGATTTGTGAATTCTGTGCCGTTATCTGTTCTTACAATCCTTACTGGAGCTTGAAGTAGAACTTGAATACGCTTCAGAAAGGTGATGATGGTGCTAGGTGCTTCATCTTTTGATCTCAAAAACTTCACCCATGTATATCTTGAATAATCATCGACGATAACAAGAATATACTTCTTCCCATTGATACTTTCAACTCTCATCGGGCCACATAAGTCCATGTGTAACAAGTGTAACCTTGCTTCCGAACTAGGTACGGTTTTTGGTTTGTATGTTGCTCTTTTGCTCTTACCTTGTTCGCAAGATGGACATAAGTGTTCTTTGGTGTATTTGAGCTTTGGGAGTCCGTTGACGATGTTGTCTTTGGCCAATTTGTTGATCGTGTCGAAATTGAGATGGGATAAACGTCGATGCCACAACCAAGACTTTGTTTCTGATGCTCTTGTCATAAGACAAATTGGTGATGTAGAGGCCATTTGATTGATGTCGATAGCATAAAGGTTAGTGTCGCGATTTCCGATTAAAAGATCTTTTCCAACCAAATTTCGAACAAAAACCGTGTTTCTTCTAAAAGCAACCTCTAAATCTGCATCACAAAACTGCCCGACTGAAAACAAGTTGTGTCCCAACCCTTCGACATAGTAAACCCGAGTGATTAAGTAATTTCCAAACTGAAGATCTCCATAACCCGAAATAGCTGCAATGTGATCATTTCCAAAACGTACAGTTCCCATGAACTTCCAAACAAAGTTGATCAGCAGCTTTAAGTTCCCGGTCATATGCTTGGAGCAACCCGAGTCGACGATCCAAAGACAAATTTCGACAACCTACCAAAAACAGAAGAGTTTGTATTCGGAAACCGTGTTGAATTAGGTTCCATTGGGTTAGGGGTACAATCCAAATCACATTCATAGATGGGTGCTATTTGTTTAGCTTGAACTAGTTCTAGTTTTCCATCCTAGAGTGTGAATTCTCTACCCGTTGGTATCCAAACACAATACTTGAGATAGTTCCTAGGCGTGTAAATATTAGTGGTGTTCCTAAGTGTTTTAATTAGATTAGCCACATATCTAGATTTAGCACTAGGTCCTTTTCGAACATATTTCTGTTTAGGTATCACATTCTCATTCGTAGAAACACATTCATCATGAACATCATTAATTAAATATTTCTTGCATTTTAAACCAACAGAGTCATTACATGCATTAGAAACGGTACGCTCGACATTACATTCAGATGAAATATGTCTCTTATTACAAAGCGATAAATTCCTACGGTGTTCTTCTACTTCATCCACTTTATTCTTGCAACTACTCTTAGTGACAGACGAGACTCTATTGTTCCTTGTATTGCTCTTAGGCTTTAGTCTGCTGTTCCTAGAGGTGCTTGCTATTCCTGTAGAAGGTAAGGCACACGCATTAGGATTTATTTTGTTGTCATTTTTAGCATCCTTAGGCTTATTAGAATTATCCTTTTTGCATTTTTCATTTGTCCTAGATGTTGAAGCACACGCAATAGTGGGACTAATCCTAAAAAGGCCTGGGGCTATCACTTTTGGTTTTTCGACAACAGCTTTGTTTTTCACAACATTCTTTTCTTTTTCAACATTCTTTGGCAAAGGTGATGGAATGACTGTTTTTGATAAATCTTTGTTCACATCGACTTTTGGAGCAAACCGAGAAATTGACATTTTTGGTTTTACAACCGTATTGAAAGTATTTGGTTTCTCTGAAGTCTTTGGTTTTTCAAGCTTAGTTTCCACACCCTTTCCTTTTAAACTTTCAAGCTGAGACTTCAAAAGATCATTTTGCTCTTGCAACTTCTTGAAATCACGCTCATACGACAATTTGTCATACTTGCATTCTTCCTTTTTTCTATCAAGTTGTTTAAAATATGACAC
>LBNU01024825.1:55468-69391 GCA_014162995.1 Artemisia annua | reverse complement strand
GTATGTATCATAATCGTATGCTTGTGTCTCAGAATGCTGTTCCTCATGAGGGGACATATTAAACATATCATTATTATTGAAAGAATTGTTTAATGGTACCTCAGATATTGCACTGGCGTCATAAACCGGAGGTGTCTCAGAATCTGTGTCGTACTTAGCCTCCTGGAGATTCGCCATGAATATGCAGTTCACATCAATATCCTCACAGTCTTCCATATCATCAATAAGTGCCATGTAGTCAATCTCCTCAGCATTCAACTGAAATCCTGCTTTATGCTTCTGAGCCAGCATCAATGCTTTTTGCAAGTACTCAGGATCTTTCTTATCCATCCTAGAAGGACAGTTCCTTGCCATGTGACAGACACCCTGACAATTAAAACACTTAACCAGATTTCCCTGATTCACGTTCACATTCCCATTATTCCCTCCAACCTGAGCTGCAACATTTCCAACCTGATTACCCATAGCCTGATTACCAACATATTGACCCCGTTGATTCCCAACAAACTGACCTATCTGATTCCTTTGACCCATCCTATTTCCTGCAAACTGACCCATCTGATTCTGATTCCCTATGTGAAAGCCCGTAGCATATCCTTGCTGATTCCCCATAACACCAACCATTTGACCCGTATAGCCCATATTGAACCTCGTTGAGCAATCTGCTTGTTACGAGTGTTCGATGAAATTTGTTGGTTGTTGTTAGTTGGAGTTGAATAGCGTCCTTGGAATGCCTTAGTCAGAAGAGCAAATGCTTGAGTTATTGCAGCAAGATTCTCATCATTATCAGTGAATTCGGGTTCTTGGAATAGTTGATCTGGTTGTTGTTGTTGAATGACATCGTGTTGTTGTGGGTAGAATGATTGTTGATAGAGAGGTGTTGGTTGTGAAACGTATGGTTGTTGCACATAGTTGTGAGTGGAAGATGATGATGGTTGTTGTGTGTTCACTGGTAGAGGTGTTGGTGTTGTAGCAATGAGTGCAAGAGGATCATGATTCTTAGCCAACTTTTCCTTCCTAACTTCATTTGCCTCAGCTTGGTTTTGCTTCAAGAAGTCATAGATTTGATCATAATCCACCTGATGAAGATTCTTTGTTTGGTTGACAATTGTGACAAATCGACCCCATTCTTCTGGTAGATTGTTGATGAACTTAATGTTTGTCACAATTTGTCGTGGTTCCAACTTGTTTCTGATCAGCTCATTCATCAAGGTACAAAACCTGGTGTAGTATGATTCAATCTGTTCACCTGCTGTGGACGTGAAGTTCTCCCATTCTGTTAGAAGCTTGTTCTCAACATCTTGTTGTCCAATTTCTGTTCCATGACAAAGTCTTCTAACTCGTTCCCACATAGCATAAGCTGATTGACAACTGTCGACTGCAGCAAAGATCTCACGAGGTAAACCAAGTTGAATGAGATGCATTGCCATATCATCTGCTTTAATCTGCTTCCAGTCTTCAGCTGTGTAATCTTCTTCCTTTTGGAGACGAAAGAATGGTTGAGTAGGAGGTGTTCCATCTGGATTACCCGGATCAAGGATTTCTTTTGGCTGGAATGGACCGTTTTCAATGGATTTGATCATGAGTTTACCATCATCTTTGGTTTTGATGTAGCGAAGCATACGGCTTGTCCATGGAAGATAACCACCCTTTTCAAGCATAGGAGGACGGTTTTCATCACCGGTAGCATGAATATCTTGTTGAGATGCCATTATGATTCAGTGATGATTTGATAAAGTTGATTTAGGATCGTTCCAACGAAATTGGAGTAGAGTTTGGTGTTGAATTTGTTGTGAAAATCGGTTCTGAAAACTTAAAACCTCAATAACTTCTTCTCGGAGAGGATTTAGACCTTGAAGGTTGGGATGAATGATCTTTAGATGTTCTACATGCTGTTCTCCTCGATCTCACGGTCGTTTTGACAGGTATTTCGTCAAAAACGGAGTTACGGATCAAAAGTTATAGCCGTTTAAAGTTTAGTCGTCAAAAATCAACCAAGTTCCCAAGTTTTCGACAATATTCCAAAGTTCTCGATAAATTATCCAAGTTTTCGATAAATCCCAGGTGTTCTCGATAAATCCCAGGTGTTCTCGATAAAGTATCAAAGATCTCGATAACAATGTTCTCGATAACAATGTTCTCGATAAGATGGAGTTAAGTTATCGAGATCTGAGACTCTGATGAGATAAAGTATGTTTTCGAAAAAGTTGAATAGAATATCGATAAAGTCACTAGATTTCGAAAACAATATGTGATTTCGAAACTTTCGTGAAGATCTCGATAAAATTCAAGATTTCGATAACAAATAACCAAGTTTCGAGATTATACAATAACGAAACTATCCACCAAGTCGAAGTGTTTTCTTTCTAATACAAGAGAGAAAAGCACTGAGTAATCAACGAAAACACCAAAGAAGCACGTATGAAGGATCTCGATAAATTAGGGTCTTGGGATCTTGATAAGTGGTCAAAATTTGGCAGATTTTTGTTTTTCAAAAAAGCACACCCAAATCACGTTTTTAATCCAAGATTTTTGTACTTCTAAGCTTAAAAACACCAAAACTACAAGAAAGTTGTAAACTTGATGATTTTTATGAAAATTTTTAAAATTTCGAAATCAAGTATAAAAACAAGAACGATTTTAAAGCTTTGATTTTTTCAAAAAAGATTGAAACTTTCTTGTTGAGAAAGGTTTATAACACTAGTTTGTAAGCAAAAAAGTGTTAAAAACACAAAAAGAACAAGAAATTTGCAAAATTTTTTTTAGAGAAAAACGTGTAGAAAAGCTTAAAAAATACGAAAACCACAACTCAAATTCCTCCTAAATCATTGTTTGGCGAATGATACCACTTGTTATTGCGTAAATATCACAACTTTATCAATCACACACACGTATAATATGTAGAAAAGAGATGAGAAAGATGGTGACTTGATGTATAATATGAGGTATATGGAATAGAACTTTTATTAGAGAAACACACACATACAACACACAAGCACACACCTCAAATGAGAGTTTGAGGTGTATATATAGTACAATTCGTGATGCCCTAAAGGCTTTGATGGGCTTGGGCTTGGACTTGGTTTTATACTTAAGTCTTAACTTATAACATATTAGCTTAACTAGTCCGAGGCCCAATGACTAATTCTACCTACACGACACACTATATTACATATGAGACCGACCATCACTTTTTCTATAAAATTTAAATGCTAACAGGGTCACCTACAAAGGATTTTCGTTTGGAACGCGACATTAGGCAGGGTGATCCATTATCGCTTTTCTTCTTTATTATGGCAGCAGAAGGATTGAATGCCATGGTAAGCGCAGAGGCTGATGAATGTCTCTTTAAAGGAATCTGGTTGGGAATGATAATGTAATGGTATTGCACCAAGAATATGCTATGATACCATATTCATTGGTGAGTGGAATGTAGAAAAAGCAAAGGGTGTGAGGCTTAAAGATAAACTTAGACAAGTCGACTCTATGGTACTGGTGTACCTCAAAGGGAGACTGAGGGAATGGCTAGATGGATGGGCTGTTGTGTGGGCGAATTCTCATTTACATATTTAGGACGGCTCATCGGATCGGGGAGAGTGCTTGAAGACTCGTAGTAGATAATGTTAAAAAAAGACTTTTGGAATAGAGAGCAAAAATGATGTCATTTGGTGGAAGATTGACATTGGTAAAGTCGATTCTAGTCTTCCATTGTATTTTCTTAATGTTTCACGGGCATGCGTGCGTGATCAAACTAATATAATGTCTTAGGAGAGATTTCTTTTGGGGAGGGATCGGGGAGACGGAAACCATGTCATGGGTTAAATGGGATGCGATTTTAACTTCTTTTAGGCCAGGTGGGTTAAATGGTGGGTCTTAACATGAGAAAAATTATGCTTTGTTAGGAAAATGGTGGTGGAGGTTTAGGATTTAGGGAGACGCTTTTTGGGGAAGGGTAATTAGGAGTATATATGGTAGTGATGATGGTTTAGGTAGTGTAAGCACACTAAAGTAGGTTCGCAGTATTAGTGTTTGGGGTGGCTTCTTGAGGGCTAGATTAGACTTAGATAAATTGGGTATTGGGTTTACAAATTCCTTTTTAAAGAAGGTAGGATATGGTTGTGTAGGGATTTGGTGGTCACCTGCATGGCGTATAAAACATGCGCAGCAAAAAATAAAAACATAAACGCCATGTAGACCAAACCCTAAGTCCAAATCTCCTAATCATAGATAAAACCGAACCTAAACACATAATAAGGGTTTTTATAGAAGACTACCTTAAATCCTGCAGTAATTTTCTACTCAAGCTGCAATCAGTTGCGCGTACAAAATCGCCTTCTTCTTCCTTTTTGAGCTTCAGTCAATCCTCAAAGGGTTATTAGGGTTGATTGATCCTTGGCTGGCGTCAGTTATCCACTAGTACTACGAACCTACTCAAGTTAGCCGAGCATGAAACCCGGGTAAACGACTAGAAGTTGTTTGATCGATTTTGGGTGTTTGAAACCCTAAGTTCGATCATATGGAGAAGAGGGGAAATATGATGAGTGAATGAGGATCCTAGAAATCCCTTGGTATTTATAGGATACCAAGAGAGGTTTTAGGAGGATTAAGAAACATAATCCTTGTCCAACATGTCACCTAGTTTACATAAAGTCAAACTATCCCCTCCCCTTAGGGACGAACGACCAAACAACCCTATAAGGGTTTATGTTTGGTCTTTTGGCATTATTTACCCTATAATATTCTCGGATGATTATTAAATTTTGGGTAATTACCGTTTAGCCTCATAATAAAAATATTGCCATATTTTCATTTAGAAATGAAAATACTTCCGGATTTTCATTTTCATTTTATTTCGTAAACTCGTTTCTTATTTATGCTTGCATGTTCTGTTTAGTGTGCACCGGTGTGACCTTTCGACATTTCTGTGAAGGCAAGAGTGAAAGTGGCTGTATTGTTTGCACATAATTCCTTCTAGTTGGGATACATCTTATTGGGAAGATAAGTGGAGGGGAATGTGAATTTGAAGTATAGATATTCTATGTTAAGGCATCTTTAAACCATCTTTCCCCATTTCCAAATTCCTGCCTATTTGCTTATTGAAGGCTTTATCTACAAGCCACTGGTATGTTGCCCCTGCGTTTTTCAAACCGAAAGGCATCTTTTTGTAACAATAGACTCCCTTCCCAGTATAGAAGGCTGTCTTTTCTTCATCTTCTGTTGCCATTTGTATTTGGTGGTACCCCTTGTAAGCGTCTAAGAAGCACTTTAAATGAAATCCTGACAAGGATTCCACTTTCCAATCTATCTCTGGTAGGGGGTAGCAATCTTTTGGGCATGCCTTATTTATATCGGTGAAATCAACAAACATGCGCCATCCTCCGTCGCTTTTCTTCACCATAACTGGGTTGGCTACCCATGTTTGGTATTTAACTTCTCGGAGGATCCCAGCTTGCACGAGCTCGTCTACCTCCTTAAAAGCTGCTGCGTTCTTTTCGGGTGCTAGGCTTCGACGCTTTTGTTTTACCGGCTCCATATGTTTGAATTCGTTAAGCTTATGTTCTATGCAGAATGGCGTGTCATCAATCATGAGTTTTCTCGGGACCCCTGTCATGTCTGAGTATGTCCAAGCAAAGACATCCTTGTTGTCTTTTAGGAGTTTCTTCAGACTTGCCTTGAAAGTGGCAGGGAGTTGCTTGCCGATTACCACCGTTCGCTCTGGGTGAAGCTCATTGATCACAACACGTTCCTCAGCGTCTCCGCAGCTCAGGATAGCTTTCGAAGGGTCTTCAGGACTTTCCTTGATCTTTTTCCCATTATCCTGCATCTTGCTTTTGTGGTGGCTGGAAAGGACGGTTCCAATACCGTAGGCTGTATGGAACTTAATTGTTGCATGTATCGTGGATACTACGATGCCCATTTTTTGCATGGCGGTCCTTCCTATTAAAAGGTTGTATGGCGAGTCGGATCTTACTATTGCAAACGTAAGGGTTTCTGTTCTCGTCATCCTTCCTTCCCCAATTGTTACTTCCAGGGGGACTTCTCCTAGAGGTCACGAGTGTTCTCCAGAGAATCCCACCAGAGGTATCTTTGAGTCTACCCTTTTTGATCTAATCGAAGGCTTGAGCTTTAGGAAACAGTGCTCGTATATGATCTCGCAAGAGCTCCCATAATCCATATAAGCTCTGTTTACTTCTCGGTTGGAGATAGAACCTTGATGACTACCGGGTCATCCGAGGGGGTTGGTTAACCATGGGGGGAAACGTTATTTCCCCTACAGAGTGTGATTCTTCTTCCATTCCCTTTCTTTTCTGGTTCGACCCTCCGCGACAAACCATGAGGATAGGGGCTTCGGTAGGATAGAAGTCTTTTTCCACATGAGCCCCGGATGTCTTTTCTTTCCCCTTCTTTATTCCCTTTACCAAGTGTGCTAGTTGTCCTGATTTCACAGCTTCCTCAATTTGCCTCCTCAGTTCCCTGCAACTGTTGGTCTCGTGACCAAAATCTTCGTGAAAGTAACAGTACTGAGTCGTGTCTCGGCTTCTGCCCTTACTGGTCATGCGAGGAGGCTGTTCGAAGGTCTTTGCCACCCTCTCCGTAGCCAAAATTTCCTTCGGAGACTTTGTAAGATTCTCTATTAAACCATGATTGGGGCTCTTGTTATAAGGAGTGAACCTGTGTTGGGTTTTGCCCTTGTTCTTCGATCCNTGAGGGATATTGGTTGCTAGGTTGTCCATTCATGGAGGGATAAAGATTTGGAGGATAACCTTGAGCTGGAAATTGGGGGTACATACCAATCGGAGGAAGACTTCCTCCTGTGTTGAATGAACATGGGTTACCTCCTACACCATATGCATGGGAGGGCTGTAGCGGAGCCCCCGCTTCGGTTCTTCCCAAATGTGCAGGTAGTAGTGGAGGTAGGTTTACCCCTGTGTTCTCCCTCTGTTGGCTTCTTCCGTTAGAGCCTTCAGCAAACGCTCCCTCTCTCCTTGTGAGAGCCTTCTCGGCGGCTCCCTCAAAGCCTACATTCCTTCCTCCGGCCCTCCTACCACAAGGAGACCCAGTTCGTAGGACTGGGTGAGTAGTTCTAGGAGCCGAAGGCCTCGGCTCCATCTCGATCTCCTCGTCATACTCTTCACTAGAGTATTCTAATTCTCTTCGCATATCAGTATTTCTAACTTGCTTCCTTCGAGCCCTTAGCAAGGACTCTAGCTCTTCGTAATTGGCATCAATGAAGGCAGGACTAATGACAGGTTCTGGATTAGCTGATGTGGATGCACGAAGGTTAGGCGTTATTTCAGGGTGAGATCGTGTGGTAAAGGTGGAGGCCGTGATTGGCGGAAGACTGTTAGTGTCAGTTACAGGTATTGGGGTTAAAGTAGAGAAACCCGGAGGTGGGGTAATTTCTCTCTCTTGATTCATGCCGGAAAAGTAGTGAGTATATTTGAATGGTTATCTGCTTGGAATTGACGAGACCAATAGTAGCGGTCCCACGGATGGCGCCATTGATTGTACAATAATTTGCACGACCAGGTCTTCGATAACGAACAAAGGGTATAGGGAATGTTGTGGTTGAGCCAAGCTTGTGTCTAACCTGAAAATAAGAAATACAAAGACACTACGTTAAGTGATTGCGCAGGGGTTTGGCCCTGTGAACCACCTCCGGCGTGTGAATAAGTATTTGGTATGATAATGTATGTGAAATGTAGTAAAGTAGAGTTGTTGAGATTGCATACCAGAACTGAAACTCGTCCAAGACTATTTATAGGGGAAGAAAACAGCCTTGGGGAGTGTTTCCACGTTTGTAGGAGATCATGGGGGTGTCCCATGATTTTATGGTTAACCGTTAGGGCTTGATGTCCACTCCTCCTGAATTACCGGGTCAGTCAAAGAGGAAGAGAGAACATGGATAAGACAGGGGACGTGGGTAAGACTTGGTCTTGCCCTCTTTCTGTCTTATGTTTGTTGGAGAATACCCCGGAGGGCTTATTCTTTCGTTTGGCGAATTCCCCGCTGGTAACTAGATCATGAGAGATTAGTTTTACGCCCAAGAAGGTTTAAGGAGGCTAGCTAGAGCCTGCGATTATGTAGGTTTCGATCAGTACCGAAAGGGAGTCCTTCGACCTGTTCGGAGGGTACATTATCAGATAGTAGAAAAGAGTCAAAAGTGGGAATGAGTTGAGGGTTCTTGGAGGTGGAAGAGGGGAGTGGGTTAGGGAAATAAGGGGTAGGGCTAGTGGTGAGTGGAAGAGCTAAAGGGTATGTTCGAGGTGGCTTCTTGAAAACAACATAATGGACGGTTCGAGATCAAGACGTTATCAAAGATAGCAAGTACTTACATGAGGACGTTTCGAGCGGCATGGGATGGGGTCGAATAAGATTGTACCTAAAAAAGTAAAAATTCATTTGGCGTGGGCTAAAAGAATACTTTCGGTTAGAGGTGAACTTGAAAAAAGAGTTGTTGATTTGGATACTTTGTTATGTCCTTGTTGTAATATTGTGAGAGAGATAATCGACCATTGTTTGGTGTTATGTAATATGGCATCAGACATATTACAAAAAGTTTTTAATTAGTGGAAAATTGGCCCGTTTAATGCTCTTTCCACTAATGAGGTTTTCCGACATTTCATGTATCTATGTCGAATCATTTGAGGTACTTGTGGAAAATGGTAACTTGGGTTAACAGTTATCACATATGGAAAGAAAGGCATAATAGAGTATTTAGAGCAAAATTTTCAAGTTTGAACCAAATTGTGCAAGACATTGAACTACAAAGTTATGAATGGATCGTGAGAAGGGCAAAAAAGAAGCACTGAGTTGGCAACAATGGTTATTCGTTCCAATTAAATGTCGCTTAAGTATGAACATGTCGGACTGTCTCAAAGTTGAGTAAAATCTGATGTGGCTAGTTCTGTCATTATCAAATGGGTGTACTCCGAGTGGAAACAAAAAAAAATTGGTTGTGGATATATTTAGTACATGAGATTGTGGTCTGTTTTGTATATATTAAGGACCCGTTTGGTATGAGGTGATTGTCATTTGGATTTGAAGTTGGCTTTAATCAAATATGTTTGGTTTAGGATTTGGGATTTGAAGGGCCCACTCGTAGCTCAAATATTTGGATTCCATAAAAGATACATCTTAGGTTGGCTTTTAGTAAAAAGTTTATGAAAGTTTTGACAACTCACGTACTTGCTATCTGTGGTTGAAAATTGTTTGTCCCACCAGAAAAGAATACATAATGAGAATTTTATAATTTTAAATATATATGTAACTAATAAAACAATAAATAATATATTTTATAATATATTTTCGCTCTCCTACTTTAAATCCAAATCCTAATCCAAATTTAAATCCAAATCAAAATCCTAACCCTAAACCCATCTACAAACCAAACGGACCGTAAAGTAAAGGTTATGTGGTAATTTTGATCAAGGCTATGTGGAAATTTTTATCACGTGATAATTTAGAGGACATATGTTGTCATTTTTTCAAAATGTGCCACGAGGGTTAATTCATGTGTGATGGCACTATTATAAGGATAGACGTAATAGAATGCATGCACCACAAAAGGAAGTTTTTGCACGTAATTCGGTTGTAGGATTTAGGAGCCACTGTGGCTGGAATTAAGTTTTGGAAAGTGTATCTGAAGGAGTTCCAATGTTGTGCCAACCATTCAGTGTAGACCAATTGTTAAATGCTAGGTACTTAAGCTATGAGTGGAAGATGGGTATTGAGGAAGCGTTTAGTTGAGGGGTATTGGAATCAAATAATGTCGATCATAGTTATATTAAATGTTTGGTTAAAGTTTTATTGATAAACTATGATTTGATCATATTTATATTAAATGTTTCGTTGAAGTTTTATTGATAAACTATTATTTTAACAATAAACCATGGGAGAAGGGTGTCTTTTGTTAGCCATTCCTGGAAGGCCCACATTTATTATTATTTCCATCATAAAACAAGTAGAATTGTAGACCTTAAATGGTTCTTAGGGCCCATTTGGTTTCGGGGTGGGATTGGCTTTGTCTTTCAAAAGAGCAATCCGCTGTTTGTTTGTTAAGTTGGCTTTAGAATTTGGAATTCATGCTAAAAAAATGCTATTGTGTAAAATCCAGGCTATATGAAGTGGATTTGGTGTGGATTTCTACAGGTCAGGGTCAGTGTGGGGTCAAGCATGACGCTTCTCTCTTCACTTCTTTTCTTTAATCAATTTTAATACTTTATTAATTATTAAAATAACTTTTCAATTTATATTATTTCTCTTACTTATTTTTTTTCTCTTTTACATCAAATTCAAATCTAAATCCTAATCCAAATTCAAATCCAAATCCAAATCCAAATCCAAATCCTAAACCCACCTCTATACCAAACGGGCCCTTACTTAATGTGATACCCATATCTATAATTTTTATACCAAACAAAACTTATCCCCAATCCCATACACCCCTTTAATCAATGTCATACCATTAGTGATTCCGGATAGTATACCAAACACACCTTGAAGTTGTTTGGAAGATAGGCGATATTGAGGGTGCTATCAGAAGACTTATACTGGGCAGAGAGAGTGAAGAACTGAGGCAGAAAGCTATGGAGATGCGAGAAAAGATTAAAGTGGCAATCAGCCATGGTGGATCTTCACTGAGTTCCATGAATGACTTGTAGATCTCATTATGTCATTATAAATTTGTGGTTACAACTTTGCATGATGGGTCTATTGTAAGCAAAACCCCTAATAGCTAATATAATGAACGTTATCATTACTATATGATATGTTACCACTTATGTATTTACTATTTACCATCTGATATGTTACCTCTTGTGTAAACCCCTAGACTCTTTTCTCCAAAATGAATACCATGATCATAACGTAAGCAAGAGTAGACCTTTTTAAGCTTCTTATATGTATGCTATTTTACGCTTTAGGCTTTTGCATAACATTCAATCATTTTGATACAATGGGCCTTGTTCCTTCGTATATATTTAATGTGTTTGGCTAACAATTCTGTTTAGCACTTCACCCAAGCACTTCAGAATTGGGCATTAAGGCATGTACAACTTGTTCAAATGAAGAATTTAACTTGAGCTCAATACCAAAATACAAACAACATTGCTATAGTTAGCTGAAACAAGCAGATTATTGATTCATTATCGAAGTTACATAAAAAAGGACACAAGGTAAACTAATGACCATTACATTAAACACTAATCGATGAACCAAACACGAAAAAACCCTCCACAAACACTTAAGATATATCACGATTCCTTCAAACATTGACATGTGCAAATTCAATTAGTTTTCTAACCAGAGATCTCAATAGACTTAACATCAGGCTTCTTGACTTCCTCCTTAGGCACAGTAATCGTCAACACACCATTCTCCATTCCCGCCTTAATCTGATCCATTTTCGCATTCTCTGGCAACCTGAACCTCCTCGTAAACTTACCACTGCTTCGTTCTACGCGATGCCATTTATCATTCTTATCTTCTTTCTCCACATTCCTCTCACCTGTAATCTGTAACACCCTGTCGTCTTCAACTTCCACCTTTACCTCTTCTTTCTTAATTCCAGGAAGATCGGCTTTAAACACATGAGCTTCTGGTGTCTCTTTCCAATCCACACGAGTGTTCACCAATGCAGATGTTTCGTTTGAAAGACCAGATGGTGATGAAAGTGGGAAGTCTTTGAATGGGTCCCAAACGTCGAGTGAGAATGGGTCGAAGATGTTTCTTCGGTTACCCAAAAAGCTTGGAATGATCGACATTATATTACTTGATGATTGAAGTATCTGAAAGTGTTGTAAGAAGAATTTAATTAAGATTGATTGGCTGATTCAATTGTTGTGTTGCAGAGTTTCGTTTATGATTGGATTTATATATGTGATGGTGGCATCATCGAGAAGTTTCTAGATGTGGCTTTGCGTGAAATTAAATTTGAAAACCTGAAGAACATTCTTGATACATTGTGTGGCTTTAGTATCATAGATGCTTCGTGAACCTTCTATTTTTCAAACCCTCGTCTGATTTTAGTAAAACAGTAACTTGCCATTCCTGTGGGTGGTTCGACCAGATTCGGTTTACGGGTTCAAATGAGACAATTTAATTCAACTATAAGCTTGTTTTTCAAATCAGGGATACATGTATGTTTGTTTGGAATATGGATTCCAAATGCATGCTTATCAAATAAAAAATAGACAGATAAACAAAATTCCCTCTCCTCGCTCTTCATTCTTATATCTCCTCTACTCTAGAGGTGGCCAAAAAAAAAATCTAAACCGAAAACGGAACCGAAAAAAAATAAAAAACGAAACCGGTCAAAACCGGTTTTTGCCCAAGCCGATTCGGTTCTTACAAAAACCGGCGGTTCCTAACTGGTTTCCATTTTTTCCCGTTAGAACCGGTTTTTCCAAACCGGTTCTAACGGTAATATGCAATTTTCTATACAATGGCCAAAATAGATCCGTTGGAGGTCGATTGTTACTGTTTTCAAACGGTCAAATGCACGAAAATCTCCAAGTTAGCCCTTCTAGACATTCTTATAAATACCAAGGTAGATTTTGGTTTAGTCACAACATTCAAATACTCTAAACTCAAAAACTGCTCACAAACTTGATTAAAAACGCTCACGATGCCTAGAAACCGAGCTTCTCAAAAGTCATCATCAAATACCGCCGATGTTGGTTCTACAAATGAACCGACAATTGTTGGGGTTGTACCAACAAGCCGAAGCCAAGATGTTTGGTGTCATTTCGACATGATTAAGTATTCGGATGGTTCAACAAAGGCTCATTGTAAAGCCTGTAACACTATGATGAAATCCGATAGGAACACGTCGTTGAGGAAGCACGCGAAAGAACATTGTCTGGAACCGGAACCGGTTTTTGAAAAAACCGAGAAATGGCCACCTCTACTCTACTCCCCCAAATACCCCATGTGAGTTGTGACTATAGTTTCGATCAGTTCACTTCCATCTTTTCACTATAAGCTTTAAATATCATCATATATATTTCTACAAATAAAATAAGAGAAGAAATTTACATGCTCAGCCAGACCTATTTATCAAGAAATTTGATTCTTAATCCATTTGTTCATCCGTATTCATTTTAAAAAATCACCTTTTTATTTTTACTGGAGAAAAAAAAAAAAAAAAAAAAAAAAAGACTTACAACCCATAAAGAGCCTCGACAAGTCAGTGATTCTAATTTTTCAAGGCTATCTGTTACGGGTTCCGTTGGTTTTTCTCAAGGTTGGGTTCAGCGAATCATTAAAGTCAACTTGAGTTTATTTTGTTAATTGCTTCCAGCTATTTAAGATTAGTTTCTTCTTTTTATTTTTCTTTTTTATTCCGATTCCATCTCAATGTTGCATTGTCCATGTTACGCATAAAAACTTGTGAGAAATTCCTTTCTATCAACTAGAGGTGCACAAAACGGTTAACCGGTCCGGTTTTTCCCGAACCGGTTTCTGTGACCGGTTTGAGTCAACGCGGTCAATAACCAGTCGGGACGGTTAACCGGTTCGGTTCCAAACCGGTGTCGAGGAGAAAAAACCCAAACCGATCCTAACTTATTCGGTTCCGGTTACATCCGGTTTCGGTTCGGTTAACCGATTTGGACCGGTTTTTGTTTTTTCCCCCTCCCCCATTTTTGGCCTATAAATACTAGTATACTACAATGTATTCTCAGTTATAACTTCTCACATTCACACACGAATTATCAAAATGTCACACAAAGATTTCTCGCAACAATTCCCTAGCCCACCCAAACCGGATAATGAATCTGTTTATCACACCCCACCGGAATATCTCTTTCCGGTTTTCCCGAATGAAAACGAACCACAAAATACTCCACCTGATGATATGTTTCCTGTATTTCCAAATGAAAATCAACCTCAAAACGCTCCACCGGTAAACAATCCACCGGT
>LBNU01024825.1:31048-55086 GCA_014162995.1 Artemisia annua | reverse complement strand
AAAAAACCCGCTCCTCCCCACCCGGTTCGGTTCCAAACCGGTTAACCAAACCGGTTCGTATAACCGGTTAGTAAAAACCGGTCTCCAAACCGGTGGAATCTATGAAATGCCAAACCGGTTAGGAACCGGCGGTTATAGGAAAAACCGAACCGGTTTTGGTCAAAACCGGGTTTGACCGGTTTGGTTTTTCGGTTCACTTTCAGACGCGGTTCGGTTAACCGGTTTTTTTGTTCACCTCTACTATCAACTATAGTGTATCAACTTTGATTTTTGATGATCAGTTAATGCGTGTTTTATTATTACAAATCATGACAGAATGAAAGATAATGGTTGGCAAACATAATTACTCGTATAATACTCATAAGCTCAAGTTCTAGAGGTTTCTTTTATGGCTGTAAGTCAAATGTGGAGGGAAGAAAAGAGAGTAGAGAGAGAATTTTTATAGAGTAAAGTCCAAAAGTACAACTTTTGTGGTTTGTTTCGTGTCTCGCTTTACATCCTCGTGGTTTTTTTTGGCACAACACCATCCTTCCGTTAATAAAGTTGGCACAAAAACCATCCCTCTTTTAGTAAAATCAGTCAATGATGACTACCGATGCAAATTATTCTCTGTTATCTCCTAACGCAAGTGAAAGTATTTGCATCGTTAGTCCTCCGTTATCACCCATCATACATCTCCTAACTGATTTACGTTTTCGTCTGTTTTTACACGTTTTCGTCCATTTTTTTCACGTTTTTATCCGTTTTCGTCCGTTTTTAAACGTTTTCTTCTGTTTTTCTCACGTTTTTATCTGTTTTCGTCCATTTTTACATGTTTTCGTCAGTTTTTTTCACGTTTTCATATATTTTAATCCGTTTTCATACTTTTTATCCATTTTCGTCCGTTTTTTCAAATAAATTTGATGATTTACACAAGTTATAAAATTTACAAGAGTTTATAAGTTATGAATTTGGTCAAAAACCGCTTAAGTTTCGATAGTAAACAACCCTTGTTTTGCATTTCAGGATAAAATCTCGCGAGTCTTGATGTAAAAAAAATAAAAAATAAAAAATAAAAATAAAAATAAAAATAAATAAATAAATAAATAAATAAATAAATAAATAAATAAATAAAACATATATGTATCCCTTACTTAAAAAAACAAGCATGTAGTTGGAATTCACACAGGTTCAAATGGATCGAATTTTTGCCAGAAGGTTTGGTTGCCGAGATAAAGGAGAGAGGTTTGATCGTAGAATGGGCACCGCAAAAGGAAGTTTTGGCACATAATTCAGTTGGAGGATTTTGGAGCCATTGTGGCTGGAATTCAATTTTGGAAAGTGTCTGAAAGGGTTCCAATGTTGTGCCAACCATTCAATGTATACCATTTGTTGAATGCTAGGTACTCAAGCTATGAGTGGAAGATGGGCGAGATTGACGGTGCTCAGAAGACTTATGTTGGGCAGAGAGAGTGAAGAACTAAGACAGAAAGCTATAGAGATTCTAGAAAAGATTCAAGTGGCAATCCGCCAAGGCCCATGGTAGATCTTCACAGGGTTCCTTGAATTACTTGGTAGATTTCATTATGTCACTATAAATTTGAAGTTAGTTATGGCTTTACATGATGGGTCTATTGTAAGCTAAACCCCTAATAGCTAATGTAACAAACATTATCATTACTATTTGATATGTTACCACTTATTTATTTACTATTCGATATATTACCACTTACGTGAACCCCCGGAAGCATTCTCCAAAATAAATACCATGATCACAACCAGTGTTATAAATATCGGTCATGGCGCCGATAGGGGGTCCATCGCCACCAATTCACATATCAAGTCAAATTTGAAGGTCATGGTCAATATCGGTCAAAATCAGATCCATTTTTCCGGCGAAGATGGTAGTGCATCGGTTGTAACAAGAGAAACACAAGAAAAAAGTTTGGTTGGATTAAACTAAAAGATTAAAGGATTGTTTGTTTGTGTGTGAATTGTTTTTGTCTAAAAGAAAGGGACGACATTTTTGTTAAAAGGGAAGTGTCACCGTGTGTTTTTGGAAGAAAAGGATTAGTTTTTTTTAGTGTGAGAGAAATTAGTGTATTGAGGTTTTAAATAGTCAAAAATTTAAAGCATGTGTTATTGAACTTAGACTAAAATACATCGTTGGTCCCTGAACTTTCAACAAAACATCGCCATGGACCTTAGCTTTCCAAAATCGTTGTGTGGCGTCCAAAACATGATATTTTGAGGTCGATTGCGTCCCTCGGCCCGTAACACGAACAGCAACGTATTCTTTGTGAGGGCAAAAGCGTCATTCACTGTAGCGATCTATTTTCTAGCCGTTGTAGATTATCCCGGTTCCCTATATTACTGTGAGTCACAATTATATTGTCACTCATCATCCTTAATCTTTCCCCCAAAACCTTTTCTCCTTCAATATAGTACGCTGTTGGTGTGGTAAGCAAGCTATAACACGCACTTCATGGACATCGGCCAACCCTGGGCGTCGGTTCTATTTTTGTCCTGATGAAGTAAGTGCGTTTTAAGATTTATTGGATTACCTTGCATTTGCTAGTAGCAAATTACATTGTAACAATGGTGGTTCATTAATGAAATGTCATATTAATGATTAGGGGTCTTCTTGTCAGTGGATAGGATGGTATGATTCTGAAATATGTGTGTGCGTTCAAGAATGATCATACCAAGCCTTTTGAGGGGGAGAAATGAGCTCGAGGAAAGATTAGAAGTTGCAATAGGTGATGTGTGGAAGTGGAAGATTTACCTGGTGCTCAGTTGGATCTTGGTCTTGATTGTTTATGCACTTGGTTAACTTTTTAGCTTTAACGTATGATGGCCGTGTTTTGTGTTTTGTGGAAATGTAATTACTTGTTAGGCCACCTTCGTATTGTTAGAACCTTTACCAAAACTATTTTGTACTAGTATGTTTTAAGTTTAGATTCTATTGAAGGGTAGTATCATTATCTCTAACATGTATATGAAGTTTGGTTCTTTTTCTGAGTTTACGTTATGGGTATATATGCAGATGCTTAAAAATTTGCTTGTAATTGACTTTGAATAGTCAACATTCTTTGGAAGTTTTAGTTTTGGTTAGTTTTGCCTGCATCAATTTGCAGTAGCATATTATGCAGTCATACATTTAGATATAACATACATTGCACACGACATACATATTTTGGACACAATTAAATTTCAGAAACATAACATGGTTCTGTAGATAATGCAATTGGATATAATTCCAAATGCATAAAATTTCATACTTTTCGAAGCATGATAATCAGAGTACATAAGTTGTTCATAATTAACATAAATAAATATTGTCTACTTCATTAGCATAACATAAAGAAAGCCCTATGCTGAGGGCCTCATTCTATCCATAAAAGCATGCTGCCTAGTCACTCTTCTGGTGGTATGCTGGGATGAAACAGAAACTGCTTGCACATTACTTGAATGGACCTGAGATTGAGACTGTGAGAGATCTTGCAGCTGGGATTGACACTGGGATTCATCAATAGGTTGATCTTGAGTCTGAGATTGAACACCTGCAAATTCATCTTGTTTCTCTGTTGCAACATCCTGAGTACCTTGATCTTCAACTGCAACATCTTGACTTTCATCAGCACCTATACCTTCAGCTTGTTTATCTGCTGCAACTTTGTTACCTGTAGGATGTGTCTTCTTTGATGCAACCTTTTGAGGCACTTGTTTACCTTTTCCCTTATCAGTTGAACATTTTTGTCTTTTAGGGCCAGTTTGACTACTTTGGGTTCCAGCAATGCCAAGACATGTTTTTCGGTTGTGTCCAGCAATGCCACAAACACTACACCTTACACTCTTCCAAGCCTTAGACAGTTTACCATTCTTGACAATCTCTTCAGTTTCAGGAGCTAACCTTACTCTTTTTTTACTAGTAGAGTTAGCTGCATTTGGTTGACTCTTTGGTGGAACAATAGTTGTTGGCACAGAAGATTTTTCCCAATGCTCATTGCTAGTTATGGGGGAGACATTGTGTTTGTAGGTTGCTTCCCAAGTGTTGAGATAGTAACAAGGATTCGCCCATGTTTCAACAGCTCCTACTTGTTGTCTATTAAAGCCATATTCCAATTGGTAGCGACAACATGTTTACATGGTAAACCTGTAATCTCCCATCTTCTGCAAGTACAAGACTTCTATACAATATTAACTACACATTGGTCTCCCCATGGTCCAGTCACCTGAAACTTATCTCCCTCATTCCATAAAACATTATACCTAATCGCCTCTTTCTTAATACCTTCTAACATGTGTTGTGCAGTAGGTGTTAGTGGCCCATCACTCTTCTCAATGACCGTCGCAACATGCATTATCCTCTTCATACAGTATTCCCTGATGTATTCTAATGTTGTAATAATTGGTTTGTTTACATCCTCAATTATTTTCTCATGAAACACTTGACACATGTTATTAAGTAACACATCAGAATGGGGTTGCCCTAAATCAAGACAAATAAAGGTGTATTATTTATACATTTCATACTACTTTACATATACAACTTAATTTACACAGTTAGATGACTTACATGAGAAATGTGACCTTGACCAATGGATTGGTGGTATCTGACTTAACCAAGCATGGGCAGCTTGACTAAATATCTTTAAAGCATCCATAGATTTCTCAAACTGTACAACAGTTGAGGCAGTTGCACATCTCCACAGATGGTCTTTGAAGGCCCCACCTGGCCAATTAACTTTCATTTGCTCATGAATGCTTCTAAGACAGTATCTGTGCTCCGCATTTGGAAAAACTTCTCTTAATGCTGATGTATTATCCTGCACAAAAAAACATATATATTTACTGTCTATTTTAAAAAATAGCAAATTCAAAGCATTTATAGTTAATTGGAGTACCTTTTTCATGTCAGTAACAAAAGTGAAGATTGATTGTGGCTCAAGTTCAAGATCATCAGATAAACAATGAAGAAACCAAGTCCATGCTATTGTGTTTTCTGGTTCAGCAAAAGCATAAGCAAATGGGTATAATACCATTGTTGCTATCAAGTCCTACAGCTACTAGAAGATGACCCTTCAAAGGACCCTAATTGGATAAGCATTTATCCCCAACAACTGTCTCTGACAGGCTTTAAATCCTTCCTTCAAGGCACCTAAACAAACATAGAGTCTCTTGAATTCTCTTGTTGGAAGACTATCCTCAGCAGGCCGTTCCACATGAATCACAACTGTTGTATTAGGGTTCCTCTTCTGCAACTCTTGAACATAGTTTCTCAACATGGTGAATTGGATGTTGAATTCACTCCTAATGCCTCTGACTGCTATTCTTTTAGCTCTGAAAACCTTCTGCATTGAGACTTCAAGCTCAAATTCGTTGGTAAGCTGACTATGAACCGACTTGACAGGAATCCTTGGGTTGGTTTTAATCGTATCTTTAATTTTCTTTGAGATAAAGTTGAGGTCAAAATGTTTGAGAGACCTTGATTGCAAACATGTGTGTTGATCATTATAGCTTCTCACTGTCCAACCACCTTTTTCAGTACCATCCCTGCCGACAAGCAACAACCATGGGCACAGAATTTGGGAAGGGTTATTTTTACCAGCAATTAATGCTTCCAAAGCCCTTCTTGTTAATGGACCTCTAACTGGGCCTATACCCAGTCCAGCAGTAGCAATTGGGCCAGATAAGGGAACACAACCCACACATCTGACTCTAATTCTTTTTTGTCATTCTTAAGAAATAGCAGCTCCCTTCTTGTTTCTATGGAATGCTCTCTTACTCTCTCTTTAACATGTTTTGCACTAGGAAAGGATTGATGACAAAAAAAGAAAGTTTCAACAACAGCATCATCAACAAAATCTGGCGTAACCCTTGGCATCCCAGAGTTACGTGTGTCTGATTCAGAAGCATAAGCNATGGAATGCTCTCTTACTCTCTCTTTAACATGTTTTGCACTAGGAAAGGATTGATGACAAAAAAAGAAAGTTTCAACAACAGCATCATCAACAAAATCTGGCGTAACCCTTGGCATCCCAGAGTTACGTGTGTCTGATTCAGAAGCATAAGCAGTGTAAAATGCAGCATCATCCAACACAGATATTTGAGTCTCCAAATTCAAGTTATCACTTATACTAGTAGATGTTCCTGCTTTGCCTAACTCATGACTCTAACTCTGTTGGACCAAAGCAACCTGTACATGATTCTCCTCAGTAACATTATTTTCATTGCCTCAATTGTGTCATCACCTACATTGAGTAAGTGACTAGTATCACTCTGTTGGAACAGAGTGATATCAACATCACCCTCCTCTTCTATAGGTTCTCCTCCTACATACTGTAACTGGTTATCCTGATTGACTTGGAATAGAGTGACTTCCACATCAGGTTCCTCAAAGTTGTTATTGCCATCAACTAGTGGTCTCACTACTTTCTGCAATGGCTTTTCCTTAGTCACTTTTAACACACTGACATCAAAACTATCAGATTCTTGAAAACTATTTTCGTTATCAATAATGACTAATGGACCTTCACTGTTATCAACAGGTTGGCTTGCAAAGGTAGACATGTCAAGACTTGAAAAACCGGGCTCAATGTGTGGCAAGTCACTAGATTCCCCAACATATGAGACATCTATAGGTAGTTGCGTAAGTTGCATAAATGGGTCGTTATCTATGTCATCTAGAACCAAACGTCTGCAGCACGATTGAATAGCAGCACGAGCTATTTTTCTACTAGGTTCATCCATCTCATAAAATACAGTCTTAATAGACTGTGGGGACATCTCAGACAGGTCTAACCTAGCCTTGCCTATTTCAACAAACACATCTATCAGCTTATGTTGTTCCACAACTTCTTTCAACAAGTCTAAATTGACAGCTTCGCGAAAACAATATAAGCCATCGTCCAATGTCATACCAGGTTTAACAAAATAGTAGTAATTGTTTTCGACTTCTGAATAACCGATTTGGGTCATCAGAGCATAAAGTTCGTCAATCGAAATCTCATTAATTCCAGCATAATCAACCTGACATTGCTTACCTCCTTCGTATATCCTGTTTGGCCAGTTTTTAATAAGCCATTGTGGTGAACTCTCATGCTAAAATCACCAGGTCGATCTGCTGTTGAAACACAAAACAAAACACTGTTACGATTCTCTAATAACAAAGGGAAATACCATAAAACAATCTAAGATACATATGCTTGTAAACGATTATCAACTAAAACACTAACCATATTGCCTCATTGCCCAATTTCTCTCGACTTCATGGCTATCAAAGTAAGGTTCATCCCTGATTTTCCATAATGTCAATCCAAGGTTTGAGATTCTTGATTTTTTACTTAAATTATTAGATTTGGTGAGTGACATTGCATTAGGGTTTTTTTGGTAGGCTTCCAAAACAAGTTTGGGGATGAGCAATGAGCACTTGTGCTACTTATAATAAACATAATGGCGGGAAAAAGGATTAGACATCTGCTGGGAAGTACACAAAGAGAGAGAAAAATGCGACTAGGTAGAAAGACATGAATACCCTCTAAACTAGTTATGTAACGGGGTTTTGGGAACTATAACGGGACGTTGCTGTTCCTATTACGGGCCGAGGGACGCAATCGGCCTCAAAATCCCATGTTTTGGACGCCACACGACGATTTTGGAAAGCTAAGGTCCATGCTGATGTTATGTGGAAAGTTTAGGGACCATCGGTGTATTTTAGTCTTGAACTTAGGTTGTTAGGCATTTTGAGCTAGTAAAACCAGAAAGGATCTAAAAGTATTTCATTTAAAGCTTACATATCATCCGAAAATTAGTATAAATTGTATATTTTATTTAAAGTAAGTTCCTTTATAAGTTTTTGTCCCCGTTGAGAAACCGATATGTCGCCGTCAAAACCAACATAACGTTTGAAAAGGGTCGACCGCCACGGTGCCGCCGACCGATTTTTACAACCTTCATCACAACATAAGTAGGAATGGACCTTTTTTAGCTTCTTATACATTTTTATTTTTACGCTTTAGACTTATGCATAACAATCAATCATTTTAATGGGCCTTGTTGCTTTGTATATATTTAATGTGTTTGGCTAACAATTCTGTTTGGCATTTCACCCCACACCTTCTAGAACAACCACACATGAAAAGAAATCACACGAGCACTTTAGAATTGGACATAAACTCATAAAGGTATGTACAACTTGTTCAAATGAAGAATTTAGCTTGAGCTCAATACCAAAACACAAACAACATCGCCATAGTTTAGCTAAAACAAGCTGATTATTCATTATTGAAGTTACAAAAAAGGACACAAAGTAACTAATTGACCATTACATTAAACACTAATCGATGAACCAAACACGAAAAGACACTCCACAAATGCTTTAGACACTAACACGAATCACTCACACATTGACATGTGCAAATTCAATCAGCTGTTTTCTAACCAG
This sequence comes from Artemisia annua, assembly GCA_014162995.1. Classification (NCBI taxonomy): domain Eukaryota; kingdom Viridiplantae; phylum Streptophyta; class Magnoliopsida; order Asterales; family Asteraceae; genus Artemisia; species Artemisia annua. Next base: position 46,661 of record LBNU01024825.1, on the reverse strand, counting down.
AGATCTCAATAGACTTAACATCTGGCTTCTTAACTTCCTCCTTAGGCACAGTAATCGTCAACACACCATTCTCCATTCCCGCCTTAATCTGATCCATTATCGCATTCTCAGGCAACCTAAACCTCCTTGTAAACTTACCACTGCTTCGTTCTACGCGATGCCATGTATCATTCTTATCTTCTTTCTCCACATTCCTCTCACCTGTAATCTGTAACACCCTGTCATCTTGAACTTCCACTTTCACTTCTTCTTTCTTAATACCAGGGAGATCGGCCTTAAACACATGAGCTTCTGGTGTTTCTTTCCAATCCACACGAGCGTTCACCAATGCAGATGTTTCGTTTGAAAGACCAGATGGTGATGAAAGTGGGAGGTCTTTGAATGGGTCCCAAACGTCGAGTGAGAATGGGTCGAAGATGGTGTTTCTTCGGTTACCGAAAAAGCTTGGAATGATCGACATGTTGTAATGTTGATAGAGAATTAGCTGAAACTGTTGTTGTTAGAAGAATTCGATTAGCTTTATCTTTCGATTCAATTGTTGTGTTGCTGATTTTGGTATGAGGTTTATATATTTGATAGTGGCATCATCGAGAAGTTTCTGGATGACTAGTTAAGAATGATAATGGCTTGCCAATAATGGAAACCTGTAGAGCATTCCTCTATCCTTGTACGGCATGGCTTTTAGTACGATGGATATGCTTCGTGAACCTTCTATCTTTAATCCTCCTCTTGTTTTTTTTCTTTTTTTTGGTTTTTTTTTTTTTTTTATTTTTTTTTTTTTTTTTTTTTTTTTTTTTTGTTTTTTTTTTTTTTTTTTTTTTTTTTTTTTATTTTTTTTTTCTCTTTTTTTTCCTGCTCAATTGATTATGTTTAAAAAATAGCCTGCTAAATTTGGACAACAATCTTTCAAACACTTTTAACACACATTAGGCATATTTTATCCGAGAGGATCATCTATAAATTGTGACAATTCTTTCTAAGCTATTATGAACTTGGTTAATTTTTGAGAAAAATGTGATTAAGGATAAAAAGTTCCCTAAAGTGCTTATTTTTGGTAACATAAAATTCCACGAGGCTAGCTAAAAGAGTGGGTGTAATGGTGACCATCATGTGATGCTCAGTTCACTCACATCATCTTTTTCTTTTGTGTACAAGTTTATGACCAACATAGTATAACAAAAAAATCGAAGGCACCACTAAAAAAAACCTTAAAAATCATTTAATAAAACACCCCACACACACAAACTATGAAAGCAACTCGGGCGCATATGCGGCCGACTTCCTTTTTTTTCTTGGGTGAGACAAGTAGGAGGGGATAGGTGGTAATGAGGTGTGATGCGTTGGGTTAATGCCACATAGGCTGAGGACTCGTCTAAAACTCTCTAATTATCGGTCTAAGATCAAACCCATAGTCCAGTATTAGCCCGCTCTTTGACCGACTCACTTGAGCAGCTTCACACCTCATATCTTGTCTTTTGGAACAAGCCTTTCATTGCTCGACTATAAAAAAATAAAGGGCAAATGACAAAAAAATGCATCGAACTTAACACTTTTTGTGATTATGTGTACCCAGCTATTTTTTTCTTATGTGTGTACTGAACTTTCAAGTTTCGATCAATGTGTGTATTTTGTAACCATTTTACCCTTAATTTTTTCAAATTTGAAGGGTAAAATGGTCATTTACATATACCCATAATGATCGAATTTTGAAAGTTCAGTACACACAATAAGAAAAAATTAATTGGCTGCACAGAATCACAAAAAGTGTCAAATTCGATGCATTTTTTTGTCACTTACCCAAAAATTAAAGAAATAATGTATTCGAAGACCATTTAAAGAATCTCTATTTTATAAATCTATAACACTATAAGATTCAGTCCTATAATTTAATGTGGAGGCGTCAAGATTGCATAGGGTACAAGATAGCTAATGCTCGGAATTCAATGCAGCCTCATAATAACTATACAATCATGAAAGGGTATGAAGTGCAAGGGTTGCCCGAATTAATCACATGGCATTTAGTATAGATTTAAAAGTCAGTTAGATGAAGTGCAAGGGTTGCGAAAGGTTGCAAGAATAATTAATTATTAAACCTAATTCATGACTATAAAACCGGCCAAAATCACATTTAGTTTGTACATTTGAAGACGATTCACACATCTTTTAGATCTTTGATTGTTGGTAGCGGTATGTAAATTCTCTTTTGCAACATTTTGGAGATGATTCACACATCTTTTAGATCTTTGTAATTAACTCGGTCTTTTTTTTTTTCTTAATTTAGTTATCATACGCAGGTACCATGAAAATCACGCAAGATAATGCATGCTCAGATAAATGGAACCAAAGGCTGGGATACCAACTATTTTCTTTGTTTCTTACATATTTAGATGATTGTTATAGATAAGCATATATATAGATATATGTATTATGTTAATGCATTTTCATATACAAGTAATTTATGTGCGTTTTCTATTGATGTAACTCACATGTGCGAATTGATTCAAGAAAATGTGCACGAGCATATATAAAGCAACATTTAAATGGTTAAATGATACTTTTTAGCGTGATTAGTTTATGTAAGTAGTTGCTTTCGAATGCTCTTTGAGAAATATTAGAATGAATTTATCGTGTGCAATTGAATTATTATTGAAAAGAAGAAGGTCCGCGCATCGCAAAGTGTTTTTTTTCCTATATGTAGAATCATTAGTGACAAAACCAATATTTACGCCCATTAAATGAGTTTGCCATTATAGCAAAATACGACATATTAAAAATATCACATTGAGTAACGAATAGAAAGGAAAAAACACATAATTTTGACTTAAAGCCGTTTGTAAATTATAATATCAAATAAAAAGTTGAGTTTTAAACATAAGCAAAAGTTCAAACTTTTATAAAAAAAAACAAAACCGATGCATTTAATGTGAAGTATTTACAACATCGAGATGGACGTGCAAGGCTTGCCGGAATTGATCACATGATATTTAGTAATTAGTATAGAATTAACAGTCGGTTATGGATTGAGATGAAGTTGAAAAGGTTGCAAGAATAATTGATTATTTAACCTAATGCAATATATATAGATATATGTATTATGTTAATGCATTTTCATATAAAAGTAATTTATGTTTCTTTTCTATTGATGTAGCTCACATGTGCGAATTGATTCAAGAAAATGTGCACGAACATGTATATAAAGAAACATTTAAATGGTTAAATGATACTTTAATTTTTAGCGTGATTAGTTTATGTAAGCATGCAACTTGAATAATGAATATAAAAGAAAAAGTACATAATTTTTGCTCGAACCCATTTTAAATTAAAGAAATTAAGTTTAAGACATAATAGTGGAGTCCAAAGATTTTAAGAATTATTAATAGTGTGTTAATTAATATTCATTTGGTTAGCTATTTAGAATTGAGTTTATTGATAAAATTTATTAATATTAGTTAGACTTCAATGTTAATTTTCAATGAAATTAGTTGTACAATAAAATGAGATGAAGCTAAAAAGGTTTGTAACGATTTTTAGATAGTTTATGTGGCATTATTATATATACATTATTACACAAACTTTAACTTACAAACTTAATAAAGAAAATATTTAACGCACATTAAACTATGACCAATTAGATAGACCATGTGTGCTTCATATTACCATGCAAAAACCATCTAATGGACAAGTATTGTAGGGTTAAGTAATAGACCAAAAGAAACAAAGCCATTTTTGTATCATGCAAATAAGTAATAGGCCAAAAGTAACCAAAAGACCATTTATAAAATACAACACTACAAAACCAAAACAACATCAAAAGTCAAAACATTTCATACAACATACCAAACTATACTTAAGTATACACTCGCCAATATACAGAAAGAATACACGATTAACAATTAGATCCTCAGCCCGTGCGTAGCACGGGTTCTGCTTGCCTCGTTTAATTTATAACCCACCCAAGTTTTAAGTGAACAAAAATAATACTTGAAAGCTTATCGTATATCAACAATTGTCACAAAAGCCTCATTAATTTTCACTAACTAAATTACCAAAATGAACTGATAGCCAACCTTATATACTAGAATGAATCAGATTTTATTGGTTTATCAAAATGGAATTTTGAGATGCTTGCCCCATCAAATACAGATTTGACGTAAACTATTTTCATAATGTTTTTCTTTTCGTTCTTTTCCTTTTATCATTCCCAATGTAACTATATCACTCACCTTAAAACATCCGCACCTCTATCTTTTTTCTCATCCTCATCTCTCTTTTCTCTATAAACCATCCACACAACCACACACAAGCTTAAAACCGACGCCTCGCAACCATCAAATGTCGCTGCTGCCATCAGAAATTGATGACGCCTCCACCATCATCTACGGTACCAAAAAGGCAAAACCACCCCCTCAACTATACTACAACACTAAATTTGCTCGTAAACTTATAAAAGTATTGTTAGTTAACTCCTTTCACGTTACTCCCTTAAGTTACTAAAAACCTAGTTAACCTCTAAACAAATTAACCTTCATACATTGAAAACTTTTTATAGTTTATTAATTAAACAAATTAATTTATTAACCCATCAAACTCTATATATATTTCTTTTTTATTATTTACATCATTTTTCTACTGCTATTTAAGTTTTTTTTATCGTAAAAACATATAATTACTAAAAGATCATGTCGTAGCTACAAAATATTTTTTACCCGCTGCAACACGTGGGAAAAATGTATCTTGTTAGTGACAAGTTGGTTTGTTTTAGCAAAAATTGGCAACACTTTTGTATGGACCTCCATTTTTTGCGAGTTTGATCTTCCTATTATGCGTGTTTTACCTTTTGGACCGTGCAAGATCTTATAAGAACTCGCAAAAATAAAAACAAAAACAATCAAAATGTTGTGAATATGGGTATTGATATTTTGGGTATTCATATTTGTCAAATTTCCTTGGTCCTAATCAGAAAATTTAATTACTTGAATACCTTGATATATATCACCCTTAAAGAAACATGCATGGACTTTAATTTCGTACATCCCATATATAAAATAACTTGCTTTACCAAGCCGAAAATCTAATTTTTTTTTTCGTACAATCATAATAAATCCTACATGAAGCTCTACGCTACTCTTGAATTAATTTTCAGACAAAAAGTGAAAAACGTTTCGGCACCGCCATAGGAAGTTTTGGCACACGATGCAGTTGGAGGATTTTGGAGTCATGCATAGTGGTTGGAATTCAGCTATGGAAAGGGTATCTGAATTGTTGGGTTCCAATGCTATGCTAACCCTTCATTGTAAACCAATTGTTGTTAAGAGAGATAAGGGGCATTCAGAAGACTCTTGGTGGGCAAATAAGGTGGAGAAGCGAGAAAGATTGTTATAGAGGCTTAAAATAATATCATTAAGAGCGACAGTAGACCTTGTTTAGCTTGTTATATGTGTATTGCTAATTGTATATGCTTTGGTATATCATTTTCATACAATAGACCATGCTTAGTTTCTTATACATTATTTTGTTTGGCTAAGAACTCGTTAAGCAATCTAACGCAAAAAAAGACCACACAAACACTTTTAACACAAGGATGATTGTATGTGCGACTTTGCAAATTAAATTCACTTCAGGTCAATACAAAGACACAAAGCCCTTGGATTGATCGTTTTTAAGGTTGGCTTCTTTATCCATTCTCGTCAATGGGTCACCGACAGAGGAATTTCGTTTGGAACGCGGCATTAGGCAGGGTGATCCATTATCGCTTTTCTTGTTTATTATGGCAGCAGAAGGATTGAATGTCATGGTAAGCGCAAAGGTTGATAAATGGTTCTTTAAAGGAATCTCGGTTTGGAATGATAATGTAATGGTATTGCACCAAGAATATGCGATGATAGCATATTTATTTGCGAGTGGAATATAGAAAAAGCAAAGGGTGTGAGGCCTAAAGATACACTTAAACAAGTCGGCTCTATGGTATTGGTGTCCCTCAAAGTGAGACTGAGGGAATGGCTAGATGGATGAGGTGTTGTGTGGGCGAATTCACATTTACATATTTAGGACCGCTCATTGTATCAAACATGGGAAGGGAGAGCGCTTGAAGACCCGTAGTAGATAATGTTAAGAAAATGCTTTTGAAATAAAGAGCAAAAATGATGTCATTTGGTGGAAGATTGACATTGGTAAAGTCGATTCTAGTCTTCCATTGTATTTTTTAAGGTTTCGTGGGCATTGTGCGCGTGATCAAAGAAATACAGTGTTTTAGGAGGGATTTCTTTTGGGGAGGGATCGAGGAGACGAAAACCATGAAATGGGTTAAATGGGATGCGGTTTTAGCTTCTTGTGGGCCGGCTGGGTCAAATGTTCGGTCTTTACATGGGAAAAATTATGCTTTTTTAGGAAAATGATGGTGGAGGTTTAGGATTAAGGGAGACCCTTTTTGGGGAAGGGTAATTAGGAGTATATATGGTAGTGATATTGGTTCAGGTAGTGTAAGCACAGTGAAGGAGGTTCGCGGTAGTAGTGTATGGGGTGGTATCTTGAGGGCTTGGGTACGTATTGGGTTTGCAAAATCATTTTTAAGGAAGGTAGGAGATGGTTGTGTAGGGATTTGGTGGTCACCCGCATGGCGTATAAAACATGCGCAGTGAGAAATAAACACATAAACGCCATGTAGGCAAAACCCTAAGTCCATATCTCCCAATCAGAGATATAACCAAACCAAAACACATAATAAAGGTTTTTATAGAAGACTACCTTAAAACCTGATTGCAGTAATCTTCTACTCAAGCTGCAATAAGCTGCGCATACGAAATTGTCTTCTTCTTCCTTTTTGAGCTTCAGTCGATCCCCAAATGGTTATTAAGGTTGATCGATCCTTGGGTGGTGTCAGGTATCCACTGGTACTGCACATGTAGAACTAAGAGTACGAACCTACGCAAGCTAGGCGAGCACAAAACCTGGGTAAACGACTAGAATTCGTTTGATTGACTTTGGGCTTTTGAAACCCTAAGTTCGATCATATGAAGAAGAGGGGAGGGAGGATGATGCGTGGATTGAGGTCTACGCAAAAGGTTTTACCTCTCAAGGGATCTTGAGAAACTTGCAATCCCCACCAGGCAGTGTACCTGACCGATGTAGTATAGTGTAGTGGCAAGTACCGGGGGATTGATCGTTCTCTCAGGGAATAGTGTTCGTTAGGATTGAAAGTAGTCTAATTAGGTCTAGGGGTAAGGGATGATTCTTTTTGTATTTTTATATTTTAAGGGAAGCAAGTAAAAATCTCGGTTTTAGAAGAGTGGGCGGAATTAGTTGCTAGTCAACTAACCCAAATAACTAATTGAACAAATAAAATAAAATGACAAGAAAATAAAATGAGAGAACTCTTATATGGAGAAAACGTGTTTACTTAGACTTCATTACTCCCTAGTTATCTTTTATCGATTGATAAGTTTGTTACAATTGCGTGGGTGACGGGTTGCATTCCTTAATACCATTCGTGGGGCCGTGTACGATCTTCCCCAACTCTATAAGCTTCTATCTCTTCCTATGGCGACACGTTTAGTATCCTAACCATGGCCTCCTTAATAGTCACTTATGCATTAAATACAACCATTAAAATCGTATTACACATCCGATTCATGTTTCTTAAGACGTTCAAGCATGTTACCATATAGGAGATTAGCCAGTTTTCTTAAGACTAACATCGATTATCATTCACCCAACAACAATTAATAACAAACCATCAATCAACAATCAATAACTAGGTTTCATTACATCTAAGCAAACACAAATAAACCTAGCCTAGCATGTTAAAAGAAAGACAAGCATAAGATATAATCAAACAACACATAGACATATTGAATGATTGATGGATAACTTATCTTTAATTGAACATGGAAGAAACAAGGGTATGAAACCCTTGAAAAGGTCAGAAAATCGTACTAGGGTTTGTGTGTGTGTTCCACCAAAAAGTTCCTCTCTTAATAAATGAAAAATCCTAAAATATATATAGATATTACATTCTAACGGCGTCAGCTTATAGCTTCTGACGCCGTCAACTCGCCGTGTTTAGGGTTCTCGGATCACCTAGATCCACTTCTGACGGCGTCACCTTATAAAATCCTCTGTGTCGTCCCTCTTTAGCATTACACGAGACGGCCTACATTTTGTAACACCTGACGCCGTCAGGTGTTAAACCTTGACTTCTTCTCTTGAGCGTCTGGTACAAACAATAATCCACCTCTTTTGTCTTCAAGTGACGGCGTCACCTTTTGGTGTCTGACACCGCTAGGTACAATTTCCAGCATGATTTCATGACTTTGTTGTTTTCTTCACTTTTTGCTCCAAAAACGTCCAAAATGCTTCATTTTCCAGAATTCATCTCAAAAGTACCTAAAATGACAAAAGGAACGATTTAAGGTAATAATTGACCATAAAATCACGATTTAGGGATTAAATGACCCCCTAAAAGCGTAACACTTTTCACCTCATCAAATACCCTTACACTTGAGATTTGCTTGTCCTCAAGCAAATGCGCTTTTATTCCAATCAAAATATAAGCTAGGGGTCATTTAATACTAATATAAAAGTAATTACAACAAATGATCATTCCACCCTTGTCATAACAAGCACGGAAATCATACACTAGCACCTCACAAATAGTGTTTGGATACTCTCATCTCTCGTGTGTTATAAACCTATATATAACTAATGAAAATGGAAAAATATCACTCACTACCCGTCATAGCAAATAGATTACCATAGGCTTGGGGAAGGATCAAAAACCTCCACCGCTTGGCGTAAGCACCTAGGAAAACTATCAAAGAGGGCTTTTCAAGGGTTATAATGTTAGGTGTAGGGATATGATAAACACGGTTTATTGGAACAAAGGATATTTTTACTGGTGGCGAGTTAATTATCTTGGTCTATTACATGTACAATGCGGCGTTGCTAAGCCAAGACTCGACTCAACTTAAGCTAACTATGAAATAACAAAAAATATAAACTAAACATAAAAGGAAACGGGATAGTAGTCCGTATGTTTTTTCCACTTTTCTTTTTCTATTTTTTTTTTGTTTTTTCTTGTTTTTTTGATTTTTTTGTGCATATATTCTTGCCCTACCATCCAAAATAGTATATCATAGGGGACTCGGTTCTTCCCTTACACTTGAACTTTTACATACTTTACAAATAACTGTTCTAATGATTCGAATTAAGATAATCGAAACATTTGGAGTACTTTAAAACATTTGATGCACATANCATTTTCGGTCCCTGTGATTTGGCCAATTTGCAGGTTGAGTCCCTAGCTGCAGTTGAATGACGAAAATACCCTTTGTCTTCTTCCTCTTGAATATTTACACGAATGTTTTTTTCTTGTTTTTTTGATTTTTTTGTGCATATATTCTTGCCCTACCATCCAAAATAGTATATCATAGGGGACTCGGTTCTTCCCTTACACTTGAACTTTTACATACTTTACAAATAACTGTTCTAATGATTCGAATTAAGATAATCGAAACATTTGGAGTACTTTAAAACATTTGATGCACATATGGGGGTAATAATTGACTTCTTCCCCATTACTCCATAACAATAGTACTTTACCCATGAGTCCCAATCGTCCCAAAACAATATGTACAAGATATGACTCGACTTAGCAGCCATGTAATCAATTAGACAATTAACTAAGGGTTTAAACAAATGTTGTAACAATAATGCACTAAAAGTGAGTGCATACAAGGAAGGCTAAGGAGATTTGGGTGTACATTTGGGGTGGATTGTAAACAAATTCTTCCTTTAAGTAAAATGCTTAAAGTTAGAAATGAAAAAGATAGGCTCTGAGGGGTGTACTAGGGGTATCGTGTACTAAAAATGAGTACATCGCAAAGGTGTGGGAAAATTACTTGACCAATGAAGTCAATGTAATTATATAAACAGGTGTAAAACAAGGGTTATCCTAATGCCTCTTATCATGTAGTAATCCAACTACGCGAATGTAGTCTCACTTGTGGTCTCGGGATGAATCACTAACGCAAGTTCTAGAATCTAAATACTACCGGTACACTCATAAGCACCAATAATGAATGTTTTTTCCTAAAGATCTAAAGGCAAACATCTCCTGCATAAACTTAGTAGATCGCTGGCGCGAGTCTTTGACGCTTCAACTAACGGATGGTCACTAGTGCACTTCTTGGATCACTGGCGCGTTATTTGCATAACGGATGGTCACCAAGTCAAACAATAGATCGCTAGCGCGTTAGTCAATTAATCTAATACTCGGATGGTCACCCTTTTTGAGCCTTTAAGGATAACCCTAGTCGTTCTCTCTCTCTCTCCAATGGAGATTTCCGGCCGGCATATCCTATTATTTTTCCGTCCATAAATCAACACATATCCGTCCTCTCTACCTTATTACGATTCCTATTCGTTTTGAGGTATGCAATACGTGTATATGGGTTGGTTTTTATCACTGAGATGGCGGCTGATGATGCTTTTATGGATTTATTCTTATGAAATCTCCAGGTTTCGAAACCCTAACTATCCTTCTTATTCAATCGATTTCTTTTTAAGGTGGTCGACTTCTTTAAGGTTTCGATCTTCTTGTTTATTCCAATCCCAAAATGACCTGATTGTTTATTCTATTATGGGTAATCGTTATTATTAGGGATTAACCGCCTTTGGGGTTTGTAATCGATCTTCTAATCCTATATGTTTATAGTCGGTTAACTCACTTTTATCTATTTAAGGATCGATTTATCTTCTTGTTGCTCATAGTTTTCATTCTATTCGATACTCTTTTTTTAGGGTTTCGATTTTTTTGGTGGGCAGTAAGGATTTTTCTTTCTGAAATCCTACAATATTATTGCAATTGATCTTCCTTTTGTTAGGGTTATCGATTTTTCTTTAAGGGTTCGGTTTCTTCTGGTTTGATATACCCCTCATGATGATGCTTATAATGTTATTTTCAGGCATGTTGGGGGTATGAGTTGATGCTCGTTATGGTTAAGAAACCCTAGTTTAGGGTTTCGATTATTATTGATTTGGGACGTGTTATTACATGCTGGAAGTATACCCTCGTTAGGGTATTGAGTTATTACTGGTAATTCGCATGTTCTTTATTATGATGGCTGTTATTGTTAAGTGGGTTTGAGAGAGATGGAAATTTTTATGCACATATTTGGTAGTTTGATCTATGATTGTTCTTCGCTTGTATTCTGCCATTGATGGGTGCAGTGTTCTTGGGGTTAGGGTTCGTAACTACCCTATTGTGAGTTCTTGGTTCGTATATCACATGGACCAGCTGCTGTTGTGATTGAATCCTATTATTGGTCTGCTATACGACGAGATTTGGTTGTTTCTTGTGGAGTTAGGGTTTCGTAAACTTTAAAACTGATTGGTTTTGCTTGATGTTATTGTTGATGCTGCAATGGTGTTTGTGACGTCAGTGAGGGTTCATTAACCCTATGTGATTACCTTTATGGACATGTATTGTGGCATGCAACAGGTTTGGCGAGGGTTTTGGTCCTTTTTACTGCGTTTCAATGTTCTATTATTTTTGTTGCATATGCTGTCACGTCATGAAGGGATTGGAGGTTAGGGTTCTTTCAGCCCTATGATTGTGTACAATTTGATGTATTGGTTGTGTTTGTCTATGGTAGTTGCGATCATATTGGCTCAAGCTGCTTCAAGTTACTTGTGATGCTGGATTTTATGATGGGCTGAGCTATTTGTTGATTGCATGTGGTTGGTGCATGGTTTCTTTTCCTACTCTTTGTGACCTGAATTCACATATGACGATCATGAGTGAGGAAAGTACTATGTTTGATGGGTACCTTTTGATCCCTTGTATCCGGGCAGCATTCTTATTTAATGGGTTGATTGGTACTCTGTGGAAGTTAAGTTAGAAGGGTCTTGTTCAAAACCCTTTGTATCATCTGATTTTATGTTGAAGATCGCTTGGATGTTTATTCATGGATTCTTCATGGAAGTTAAGGTGGACTGCCAAAGTGATTTAGAAGGCTCAAGTGTTTTTCTTGAGTAGTATTGTCATGTTTTATGTACTTGTGTCATTTTTGGTAGGTTCATTTTATTGTAAGTTATAGGAATGGCGTGTCATTCTTATATTCGAGTCTGTAAGTGTCCTAAGGGACTAAGGTGAGGGATATCACCCTCATCCTATGTGCCTCAACATTTTTTGGTGTAATGAATTTTACCGGGGTGAATTAACCCTTTTACCCAAAAAAAGATATTTAAGCCCTTTTCTTATGTCGTTTTCACTTAACATACCATAAGGAGGAAGCCTATTACATCTCTCAATAGAAAAATCCTTAAACCAGAGGGTGTGCACGGGGCATTTGATAGACAAAATCCTCATCCCCGTTTGAGAATGTAATTAACCCTTCCATCAGTTTTTTTTCATCTAATTTGGTTAGCCTTTTGAAGGGCTTCCCAAACACAACTTGGGTGAAGCTACTATCAATAAACTCTATTAGATTTTCCGTAATCATATGTAGAACACTAATATTATATCATGTTTGGTTTGTTGTGGTTATGGATCAAATAAAGAAGAAGAAAGAAAGAAAGAAAGAAAGAAAGAAAGAAAGAAAGAAAGAATGAAAGAAGAAGATGAGATTTTAGAGAGAGAAAGAGAGAGAGAGTGGAACCTAGAGAGAGAATGAAACCAAAAAAAAAGAAAATAGATTAAGGAGGTTCACCCTCTCCAAGGATGGAGAGGGTATATATGTACATGAGTTGCCACTTGGGCTGCAGATCAGGTATACAAGGGGTAAAGACCCGTCCTTCTTCCGCGAACTAATCTACTTCTAAACTACGTTTAACTAACTATTGTAACTACTACGAGCTAATCAATGCTTAATCATATCTGGGGTGACCGAATCTTTCTTATACAAAAAGCGTATTCCTAACAATCTCCCCCTAAGGGAGGTCACCCCTGGAAATATTCACCCCTGGAAATATTCTTGAATTCTTGCACTGAGATCTTTGTAGATTCTTTTGTAGCTCGTTGTTGTTGATTCTTCATTGATAAATGACTCAAGATGACTTCCTTGATGTATATGATGATCTTTTGACTTTGCTCTTCGCTCTTCATCCATATAATTAGCTTCAAGTCATCTTTGAGTGTATGTGTCTCTTTGTGATGTTGTGATTGTCTTTGTGATGTCATGCTTACACTTTTCTGGATCATGATCTTCTGCATCAGAGTTGTGGAAGCATAGTCGAAGCCCATTCCTTGATCATGATATCTTGAGTTATGATGTTGAAGTGTAAGCATGAGATGATGAATCTGCATCTTTTCAGCAATCGGCATCAATCGTCAACTTCTTTGTCTTTGGTGTGATTACGCCTTTCCAACATGCCCATACATCTTTGTTGAGTAGATCTTCCCGGTTGAACAGTTCTGACGTCTCCTTTTAGATGTTGGTATGAGCATGTGGAACTAGAGTGATGGTGGTGAACATGGTAAGTTTGGTATGTTGAGCTGCATAAAACTTGGTTAGTAATAAACATACCGGCACTTACAAGTTCGGACTTCGAGATCGTCAACAGCATAGTGTGAAGACTTTCTCTAATCCTTACCAAGGCCGTTCCTAATCGGATGCCCCCGAAAGGGCTTTCACTGACATACCGAAGTACACCAACGATTAGGTGAGTCGCTGGAGATCACCCCACGACTGTAGACCTTTTGGAACACCACCGAACACACTAAGCGTAACCCACAAGAGATTACCGAAGTGACCTGCTGTCAGGGCTGTTTGATGTTGACCCTGGCAGGAGTTTCCACTCAATCACTGGGAAATACTTATGTATATTCCCTCATAAGTGTTCTCGGCAGATTGCTAAGATCTGCGTAGGACTCAAAATATTACATCTGGTGTCCTTAATGTTGAACAACCAGTGTAGAAGTATCAAGTGTTCCTATGAGATCTTTTGATGCATCTCTTGGCTCTAGACTCGATAAGTGCACATTGGTTATCCTATTCGGAGACTAGGGAGGGGTCTCCTGTTTCAATATCAACTAGCTCTAAGAGACTAGTCGATAGTTTACACCGGTTCCCCGTGAGAATGAAACAAGCTCTTTTAAGAGAACTTGAGTGGCTGGGAGGTTTAGTGCAGTGCGTCACTGGGTCCATGACGTCTTTATCTTCAATACCGATGTTACCTTGGTAACAATCAGTAGCATATGAATTGAACCCGGTTTCTGCCCTAAGGTTGAATAATTGGAGGGCTATTTCTTTTCACCCTTTCTCATTTCATTTCTTTTTAATTCTTCAACCCCTTCAGTGCTTACCGAGACTTCATTACTAGAACCTTGTTGGGTTTGTTCCAGTCCTAGCTCAGTCTCAGTCGGCACTCTTCCCTTTCTCACTTTTCTCTTTTTTTCAATCATTCCTAAGGACTTCTAATCTATCTATTGGATTGTCCCTGGGAAGATCCCTCCGGTTCTGGTGGATCATGGGAACATATACCTAACCTTACCATCCTTATAACTCCATGCATTAAATTAAAGTGGTCGGTCTTTTGGTATCTTTCCACAATCGCCATATAACCAAATCATTGAAAATTCTCTCAAAGTGTTTATGATTAAGAAACACATTTTGTTAACACTTTGAGAGTTTTATTATTTTTTTCAAATGCTCCCCCTTGACATGTGCTTATAGGTAGAAAGAAATTTGCACATGTCGGGGTGAGTTGCACTAATTTGAATTGATCGACTCTTAATAGACATATACCCGAGGGACACGTTTACGTTGCTTGGTTAAAGGGATCCATTATCAGCTTTTAGGTGATAACTAGCCCTAATAACTAACTTGAAGTTGTTAACATTCCTTAAAAAGGAAGTTAGACCCGTCAAAGTACATATCTAAGAAGAGTTTCTCGAAACGTAACTATCTACTTTGACCAGTCCTCTTCGAGACACGTTTACATCACTGGTAAACTGTCACACCCTGAATTTACCTGTTAAATGGCAGCGGAATTGAATTCCCGGGTGTAACGATCATGGCATCTCATACAAGGTTACATTGAACGACCTAAAGTGTCGTTTTGTGAATACAACGTTTGATCATTTTATTTAAAACATAAAAGTTTACAACATCGGTCCCAAGTAGTTTTACACATTTATTGAAAATAAAAACAACAAGATCAAACGATTCATAAGTGCATTGAAATAAAACAGTGAGACGCGTCGACCCTCGACTCCATGTTGGTCCAATGGATGTCACATGTTGTTACATTAGCTACCTGAAAATACATTGCGAAAAACGTCAACAATATGTTAGTGAGAAATCATAGGTTTATAAAAATGAATGTTATACGGAAACCATAAGTATATAAGTATGACTACCCGTCACATGTTAAATGAAAAATAGTACAATAGCCCTTAAGCTCATGACCCCGAAGCTTGACTGTATGTAATGCCCCTAAAGAGTGTTTTGCCAGACACTCTAATATGAATAAAAATGAAATGCATCCGATTGACTGTCGGTAACCCCAACACGGATGGAGGCGTCACCCTCAATAGATCTATCCACTCACTCTCGCTTATGCACAATTAACGGTTCATGATAATAGGGGAACTTTCATAGGCAATGTGGTAACT
>LBNU01024825.1:0-14831 GCA_014162995.1 Artemisia annua | reverse complement strand
GAATTGTGACATTCTCCCCTCCTAACAGGAATCCAGTCCCTGGATTCAGTTTATGTTGGTCTCGGGATTGGTATTGGTAAAATGATGTGGGTAATTGAGTCGCTTTTGGTCTTCCCGTACCCAAGTATACTCGGGACTTCTTCGGGAATTCCCGCGAATATCATGATAGAATTTGACTCTGTTTCATTGTATGACCTTATAGTCCATGATTTCTACTGGTTCTTCCACAAGGTTCTAGTTTGTCATTGAGTTGGATTCTTCTATTGAAAGATGAGTAATTCATCAAATAACCACTTCTTGCTTGTTCTATGAATATGTGTTGAACTAGTGAATTGGGCTTTTCCCGATTTCGGTCCGTCAATAAATGATTAGCACTTCGACCATAAAGTGCTCTCAAATGGTGTGATCCTTATGTTCATGTGATAACTATTGTTGTAAATGAATTCGGTTTATGGCAAATGGTTAGTCCAACAAATTTCCAAAGTCAATCATGCCTGATCTAAACATATCTCCCTATGTTGGAATTGTTCTCTCGTTGTGACCATTGGTCTGAAGATGATATAGGTGATACTTATACCTAGTAGGGATTCCAAAGAAGACTTTAAAATGGTTGCCGAATAGGTATCGTGAATGTTATGAATTAAGTCTTCCTCCACCCGATGAGGTGCTTAGTCTCCATTACTAAGATATTTCCATGTTCTATGTCATCAATTACAAAACCCTTATTTGTATAGGTGATGTAGCATAGTGATTGATTTTCAAAATTTGACTCGAGATTGAGTGTGTTCATAATCTGTATCCGAATAAATGAATTTAAAACTTTAAGCAAACGACTTTCTAAGAAATAATTTCTTGCAAGTTGTATGATTTGTATAATTGTAGTTTGGAGGAAATTCATTGAAAAGTGTAGGCATTAAAAATGATGAAATAGTCGGGTGGGTATGTCTACATGTATGCGTTAATGTCTAACATCCAATTTGGATAATGCCTATTGGTGAGATCATGTTCACTTAAAGGTTCTATAGTCCGGTTTAGAAGGCTGGATTCATCTTTATAGTGTTGCTTAGTGAGCATTCGTATCGAAACGAATCTTGTAATTCGGGTAGGCTAGTACTTTCGAGATGATAGAATCTTGACAACTAGGTCAGTGATAATTGTGTTATCTCATGATTCATGTTGAGTTTCGAATGATCTTAATGTATCAAAGAATTCTTCTCAAGGATGGCATGTAAAGTCTTTCTAGAAAAGTCATTGGTATTATCCAATTATGAATTTAGTGAGTAGTGAGACTAGAAAATGGTAAATGATAGTGATAGTGAGAATGTAAGGTAGCATGCTGAGACTCGAATGTCTCGGTATCATAACTGATTGTCTCCTCTGAATTGGTCTCATGTGAAATTACAGTGAAAGTCATTGCCCAATGACGGTAAATATTCCAAGAATATCAAGGAATAGTTGGCGTAGCTTCATTAGTAGATGGAAAAACATCCTACGAGTCTAAGTCTGAAAAATTATTGATAAGGTAGGTGAATGAGAACAGGGCTCAATGATAATTGTGACTTAGTGAGACTGTGATGAATGAGGGTACCATGATGTAAGTATACTGTGTATATATGTGTATGTTCATGAGATGTTGTGTTTATGTATTCATATGAATTTTGGCGTTTCAGAAATTTTGTAAGACTCGACCCGAACATAATCCTAACATAACTGCTCAAAGTATTCCAAAATTCACCTTTGAGTCAGACATAGGTGATCAGTCCATGTCCCACTGTCCCTGGTCGAATATAGGTGATCAGTCTATATCCTACCGAGGTTTAATGAATTTTGCAATACTTAGCTCAGCTATACTCGTAATATGTCCAAGACTCCTTGAAAATGTTTAGACAGCAAAGGCGATGTCAAACCACTCAGTTGCAAGTCCCGCCCATACAAGACTTGTAACCTGTGTTTTCACACTCCATTGCACAACACATGTAAAATGAATGAAAGTGACCCGTGTAATGTAGTGTAGGTGATCGCACACCCAAGTGATGCCATGAATGTTGGTGATCCACACCTTGCCATGAATGTAGGTGATCCATACCTAAGTGATGTAGGCAACAAAGTACCCAAGTAATGTAGTGTATTTCTATACCCATGAAATGTAGGTGGTTACGCACCCATGTAATGTAGGTATCATGCCGTACCCGAGCAATGTAGGTATCCCTATACCCATGAAATGTAGGTGGTTACGCACCCATGTAATGTACTGTATTGTGGTATAAAACCATGTAAAGTGAATATGCACTCATGATGAAATGATGAGATGCTATGATGATGCGGTTATAGTCTAGGGTCCAAGATACAACCTAGTTCGCTATAACCTTAGCTCTGATGCCAATCTGTCACACCCTGAATTTACCTGTTATATGGCAGCGGAATGGAATACCTGGGTGTAACGAACAGGGCATCTCATACAAGGTTATATTGAACGACCTAAAGTGTCGTTTTGAAAATACATCGTTTGATCATTAAAACATTCAGAGTTTACAAAATAGGTCCCATAATGGTGTTACAAGTTCATGAAAAATAGTTCAACTTGATCAAACGTTACATAAGTGCATAAAATGAAAGGTAAGACGCGTCGACTCTTCGACTCCATGATGGTCCATATGCAAGTCACATGTTGTTATCTTAGTAACCTGAAAATACATTGCTAAAACGGTCAACAATAATGTTGGTGAGAAATCATAGGTTTAGGAAAATGAATGTTATACGATAACCATAAATATAAGTGTATGACTACCCGTCACATGATTGTATGACTACCCGTCATATGGTTGTAAAATTGTACAATATTACTTAAGCTCATGACCCCGAAGCTAGACTGTAGGTAATGCCCCAAATGGAGTGCTTTGCCAAACACTTGGAATGATCAAATGAAATGCATCCGCTTGACTGTTGGTAACCCCAACACGGATGGAGGCGTCACCCTCAATAGATCTATCCACTCACTCTCGCTTAAATACAATTAACGGTTCATGATGGTGGGGACTTAAAACATGGCAATGTAGTAACTTAAGTAATGTATATGGATTTGATACTTAGGCTCGTATGAAAAATGGTGCAATGTATTCTCCCCCGTGGGATTTGAAAACAATAAAAATGTAAACGGGGCTATGAAAACTCACCTCAAGGAATGGCACAATATGGAATGTATGAAATTAAGTAAAGAGATGCAACTCATAGCCGCAACCTAAAATGAATGCATGTAATCTACTTTAGATTATGAAATCGGTTCATGTATGCACTTGCACTATAATCTATACCACTCGTTTTTGTATTCAAAATATATATTGTTGGCGAAAATATAATTTACATCTTCGTATAAGGTCATGGTGATTATTACATGTTCATATGATTTGATAATGTTATACGGTAGTTATATAGTGAAATATAGTGAAATTTAGCTTTTAGACGTAAGATACAACACTTAGACAATTTTTGAAATACGGTTAAAAATGGCTTCGGAAAACTAGTTGTAAATCAGTGAATATTGAGAGTTAGGAAATAAAATTGGTATTTCTGGGAAGCTTAGCACCAAGCCTCAAAATGTTCAGGAGTGAAGTTTTGCTCAAAGTGTCTAGATTTTATGCTAAATGGTCGAGAAGTATGGTATTTTAGGCTAAAGCTGTCATTTCTGGGCAGTTTTTATAAATGTTTGGATAGCTGTAGATTACTTATTTTAAGTCCAAATGACAAACGGCTTTTTGATTTGAAAACTAGGCCAGGTGCTCTAACTTTTGTTCCTTGAGGTCCAAAACTCCAGAACTGAGTCAATTGACGGGAAAATAGCTCTCAACATGGGTGTTTCTAGGTATACTTAGAAAATTTCTGGGTAAGTGCTGGTGGTTTATTAGTGAAAATAATAACTTTCGAAAAATCATAACTAATTCGTTATAAGGCCGATTTTTAAGTTCTTTATATCCCCGGAAAGGTAAAAAGGTATACTAACATATTTTCAATGGTTTGACAAGTTTTGAAAAGGTCTAAGGCTCGTTTTTGACCAAACAAATTCGTACATCAGCAACATTTTCCGGAAAAATGTATATAGTTAATGTAATTTGTTTTTGGCATAACTCCTTCGTTATAAGTCCGTTTTTAGCGATTCAAAAGGCCATAGTTTCGTCTAGGAATGTATTTTCTATATCTTGGGTCCAAAATATACCAAAACTCACTGAGTTTATCCAATTTTGAAAATAGGGACAGTAGGTTTATTTATAGTTCCAAAAATGATATAACTTAGTTTGTACATGTTCAAAACCACTACTAACAACATCAACTCATCCCTTAATCTACCATACACCTTCTTAGGGTTTCATGGGTTCCCTAACATCACCATTTCAATCATTTCACCAAGGTTTCATAAGGAATTCATTTTACACATAAAATGATAGAAATTTAGGTTTTTGTGGTATAGACTTCAATATGCAAGTTCAAAAATGACAAAAGTACATAAACCTTGCAAGGAATTCATGGTAGAATTTATAAAAAAATTAGTGGTTCACTTACTTGAAAACCTTATAACTTTTTGTGTAGAAAAACCTAACAATCCATAGGTTTATATTACAAAACCTTGTAATGGATGTAATCTATGACTTGTAAAACATTGTTCTTGAAATGTTTGGGTCTTCCCTTGGTCTTTGGATTTGGAACGAGCACCAAGAAGGACATGAAGAGAGAAAGAAACTTTTCTTTGATCCAAATTTACTTACACATGCAACTATGTGAATTTTGGTGAGACATGGGGTTTATATTGGAGGATTGTGAGGTTTCCAAGTGTCCCAAGACACATAAGGGCCGGCCACATGGGTGGGGTGGGGGGTTAGTCATGGTTTTGTACATCTTTGATTTTTACGGGGTACCGTTTAGTGCATAGTTTTGTTATTTTAGCGTTATCGGGTACCGGGTTAATTAAAAAGAAAATATAACGGGACAATACGGGATATAATAAGGTTGTAAAAATTATAAAAATATAATTTTCATAAACATTAGGTAATTTGATAGGTATCGCTTTGTTGGTACAATTCTTGTTGTATAAATGTACAAGTAAGTGTTTATTATTTGGTTATCCACCAAAAATAAAAATATATAGTTTTATAACCTTAGTGGAATTTTGACTAATATAAAAATATATTAGTGCCCTAGTGGAATTTGTTTGGTACATTAGGTTAAAAACTAATAACATGTCTTATTATTTATATACAAATAAATAAATAAGTATAACTTGAAAATATATATCTACGAGTGGAATAGAATGCAAATGATGTCGTGATGCAATGTAGACTAACCCTAGTCTATGAAATGTACGATGAATGACAAGGTGACTCAACCTACCCGGTTTCGTCAAATGAATATCCGTAAACCCTGTTTACGTGAAATGATGAATTGAAATTCAATGAATAGGAAATGTCAGAACTTAGGAAAATTGACCTGAAATTACGAATTGTGACAGGTAGTGTCAAGCTTAACATTCTCTGATTCTTTTCTCCTCGTGACACATAACCCAACATCCAATGCTTTACCCGAATCATCAACACCATCACATGACTGTACCAGAGATCCCTTCACTTTCTCGTCATCCAATTGTCTGTGTTGTGCTCTTTCCTCAATGAACGTTTTAACATCACCCATGAGTTGGATGAGTGTATCTCTGAACGTGTCAACCTCAATTCCCGTGTGATCAGCAAAGCACTTTTTAGTCATCTCACTGTAATGGTCATACTCCATAGTGAATTTTGAATCAAAGAATACTTGGAGTTGTTTGTTGAGTACACTAAGAGCAGCCATGGAACCAGTTTTGAAAGATATTCCTTGGTCAAGTTGTTGTTGCAATTGATCCAAGTTAAGAATCATTGTGTCTGTGAAAGTCTGAACATCTTGACCAAAGAGTGTTGCAAATGCACGTTCGTATCCCCATTAGAATTCAGTTCCCTTAAAAAGTACTGAGAGGTGTGAATGAAGTAGTCGGAAACATTCAATGGAGCTTTTCTCTGCGTTATTGAACAATTTTTGTGGTTGAGGAAACTCTTTATCTTGAGAACTCGAGCATGAGGATTCCATTGTAGTTGATCCAGATTCAGAACCGGTAGTCTGTTGTACTTCGTTGGAAATCTTATGGTCATCCATCATGTCGTACAATTTGAGTATATCAGATATGACCGAATTTGACTTAGTCGACACGATTGTGAGAGTGCACGGGAGATAGAGTTGTTAAGTGAGTCTTTGTAAATCGTTGAATTTCGCACAACAACACACTCAAAAATTAACTCCACACGAGCCCGAATATCCTCAACTCAAAATAATAACCAATCACGAAGTCCGAATAAATCTCGAAATTATATCCAATCAACCCGACACTATCACAACCCAAAATAATTTTCAATCTCGAATTCTTGAAGCTCAAACAACAAGTCGTTATAACATAAAAGTTAACCACGAATGTATGAATCTTAAGTAACAATTCGTCCCTTGTATTTTTCCAGCAGTCCAAGCGAAAGAAAGAAATCCAGTCCAGAACCTATTACAACTTGAAGCAGCCCATAAAAACAAAGTAGCCAAAGCCCAAGTCTACAATTTAACACAAACCCTAGTTTTCGAACTATAAAATACCCACTAACTTCAACCTAATCTCCTAATAATTAGAAACCCTAATACAAGATATGCAGTTACAACTTTTCCCCCTTCACTCATCAACCAAAACCGCTGTATAGAAAAAAATATGATTCGTCCCTTTGGTGATTCTCACATCAATCCGAACACAAAACCATCTAAAACCCCTTACTTTGAACCTTGTTGCTCACGAACCCGAAGATAAAACATAGTTCAGTTTCCACAAATCAAACAACCTTTGAGAACCAAGCAGATTCACGATCTCTTTTATGATTAAAGGTTGGTTAAATAAGAACAGAAGTCGTCCCTATAATTTCGTTTCTTGTTTAATGTTTTTGTTCAAATCGAAAGAAAGGGATGTTGAAACAAATATATTTTGACTTTATTTTAATATTCGTAAATTAAAAATAAGCTTGTGCTTCAAACATCAATCGATGATGATTTTTGTTTCGTGTTTATGACCTTTTGGAGTCAGATTTGCATAAGCAAAACACGAAAAGAAAACTGAGATATACTTGTTATGCTTACACCTTTTCGTTTATTATCCTGTTTGAGTCGAGCATAAGATCTGTGATGGTTTAATTCTTTTGGTTTGTTTGTCTTAGGACGAAATATTGGAGAACCAAGAAAAAAGCGTAACTGAGATCTTTATTTACTTACATTTCATTTCTAGTTTCTTACTCGTCTTCTTGTATTAGATATGCTAATGGTTTTGTAAAATGGGATAAGTATGGGTTGGATATGGGTAGATATTGGTAGATGATATGAATCTGGTACTTATAAGATCTTTGGCTGTTATCAACTTATACTGATATGAAAGAAAGACAAATTGGACAGCGTTTGGTTTCTATTTTGATTGATAATATGTTAACCGCTGGTATAAGTAACCACTGAATCCAGGTAAACCGCTGCCCAAAAAAAATCTAACCGCTGCTATGAGATGATTTGGGCAGCGTTTGGTATAGTCAAGGTACAAAATAAAGTTAACCGCTAGAGAAGAAAAGTAACCGCTGTTATGGACAGTCATAGGAAACCGCTATACCAGTAGATAACCGCTGGACATGGACTAAGAAACCGCTGAACTAAAAAATAACCACTGGTCCAATGAAAACGCTGGTAAAAATGAACCGCTGTAGTAGATTGTGAACTAACCGCTACTAACCTCAAGACAAAAAATGACAGTTGTCTTTTTCTACTTATTAGCAAACAGCGAAAGTATCTACTAACCTCTAACAAGAACAACAGCAGAAATGACTAACCGATGGTAAGAACATACTTCACAAAGATCAGATACGCCTACTCAATCCAGAAAAAACTTATCTAGACACCAAAAACACGACTTAAACATGAACGTACAAGCATCAAACACCAAAACCCACAAACAAAGCTAGACCAAGATGTTTACAATGGATACCATACGAACCAAAATAAGACCACAAAGAAACCAAACTAAAATCCAAGTAAATCAAGTCCCAAAATGAAACCTTGGCTCTTGATACCAATTGTAGAACACTAATATTATATCATGTTTGGTTTGTTGTGGTTATGGATCAAATAAAGAAGAAGAAAGAAAGAATGAAAGAATGAAAGAATGAAAGAAAGAAGAAGATGAGATTTTAGAGAGAGAAAGAGAGAGAGAGTGGAACTTAGAGAGAGAATGAAACCAAAAAAAAAATAGATTAAGGAGGTTCACCCTCTCCAAGGATGAAGAGGGTATATATGTACATGAGTTGCCACTTGGGCTGCGGATCAGGTATACAGTGGGTAAAGACCCGTCCTTCTTCCGCGAACTAATCTACTTCTAAACTACGTTTAACTAACTATTGTAACTACTACGAGCTAATCAATGCTTAATCATATCTGGGGTGACCGAATCTTTCTTATACAAAAAGCGTATTCCTAACATCATAAAATCAACTAAATAGACAAAGCTTCCTACAAACACATGCAATGTTTTTGCCTTAGCAACAATGTTATCTATTTGGTATTCTAACTCATTCACCATGATTTTGTTATATTCAGTACGCGAGATTATGTTCATTGGTAAAGATGAGTTAAGGTAAGCATCAAAGCTCCTAAATCCAATTTTACAAGGAAATTGCAAATTAAACAAACTATCTTTCTCAATCTTTGTCCTAGGGTCAACATACTTGAGAGGATCAGCTTCCTCTTCCCTCCTAATATCATATATCACTTCACCGTCACCTAGGTCCCCATCGGAATCTGAAGAATAATAAAAAGGGCCATTTTCATGGTCAGTGTCGTGGTCAGATTCATCCATATCATAATTATTGTTAAAGTGATGATTGGGTGACAGATTTGGTGGGTTTCCGTTTTCAGCAATAGGAGCCGGAATGGGTAGTTGGAAATTCCTACAACGGAAAACACGAATAACAGGGATCAAATGATCAATATTACTCATGAAGTGGTAACGAGAAATTACGAACAAAAGCACGCAGAATAAGATAGGCTAAAGAAAACCAATAAAAATAAAATAAAAATCTCACTAGAAAGGAATCTAGTGAGTAGACCTAATAGATATAAAATTCAACCTACGCAATAACTATTCCCCGAAAACGGCGCCAAAAACTTGATGCGTGTATTGCGGTCTACGCAAAAGGTTTTACCTCTCAAGGGATCTTGAGAAGCTTGCAATCCCCACCAGACAGTGTACATGACCGATCTAGTATAGTGTAGTGGCAAGTACTGGGGGATTGATCGTTCTCTCGGGGAATAGTGTTCGTTAGGATTGAAAGTAGTCTAATTAGGTCTAGGGGTGAGGGATGATTCTTTTTGTATTTTTATATTTTAAGGGAAGCAAGTAAAAATCTTGGTTTTAGAAGAGTGGGCGGAATTAGTTGCTAGTCAACTAACCCAAATAACTAATTGAACAAATAAAATAAAATGACAAGAAAATAAAATGAGAGAACTCTTATATGGAGAAAACGTGTTTATTTAGACTTCATTACTCCCTAGTTATCTTTTATTGATTGATAAGTTTGTTACAATTGCGTGGGTGACGGGTTGCATTCCTTAATACCATTCGTGGAGCCGTGTACAATCTTCCCCAACTCTATAAGCTTCTATCTCTTCCTATGGTGACACGTTTAGTATCCTAACCATGGCCTCCTTAATATTCACTTATGTATTAAATACAACCATTAAAATCGTAGTACACATCCGATTCATGTTTCTTAAGACGTTCAAGCATGTTACCATATAGGAGATTAGCCAGTTTTCTTAAGCCTAACATCGATTATCACTCACCCAACAACAATTAATAATAAACCATCAATCAACAATCAATAACTAGGTTTCATTACATCTAAGCAAACACAAATAAACCTAGCCTAGCATGTTAAAAGAAAGACAAGCATAAGATATAATCAAACAACACATAGACATATTGAATGATTGATGGATAGCTTATCTTAAATTGAACATGGAAGAAACAAGGGTATGACACCCTTGAAAAGGTCAGAAAATCGTATTAGGGTTTGTGTGTGTGTTCCACCAAAAAGTTCCTATCTTAATGAATGAAAAATCCTAAAATATATATAGATATTACATTCTAACGGCGTCAGCTTATAGCTTTTGACGCCGTCAACTAGCCGTGATTTGGGTTCTCGGATCACCTAGATCCACTTCTGTCGGCGTCATCTTATAAAATCCTCTGGGTAGTCTCTCTTCAGCATTACACGAGACGGCCTACATTTTGTAACACCTGACGCCGTCAGGTGTTAAACCTTGACTTCTTCTCTTGAGCATCTGGTACAAACAATAATCCACCTCTTTTGTCTTCAAGTAACGGCGTCACTTTATGGTGTCTGACGCCATCAGGTACAATTTCTAGCATGATTGATGCAGGTTTTACTGACTAGGTTTTAATATTTATATTAGTCTCGTTTACCTAAGGTCTACCTTTACGCACTAACGGACAGTGTGTCCGATCGTGTGTGGTATAGCTAGTTGGTAAAACCGAGGTCGTCCCAAGAGCTATGAGTTTGGATCCTAATTGGAGTCTATGTCACGTTTATAAAAGGGGTTTATGAGTTGAATATATAATTTAACTAATGAAAGTAAATAACGAAAACAAGTAAATAACTATAAGATAATCAATAGGGGGAAGTAGAGTTAACCTAATTACAACTCTTGTTATTATTAGGATTAGTTCTCTAACTGTTATAAAGTCGGTAGACTCCTATGGTTAATTTGTCTACCCTATGATCCTAGATTCCTCACCAAGGTAATTATTAGTGACCAAGGATCATCTAGTAATCTATTTTCAGTAATAAAAGTAACGGTGCATCCTATCATATCGTCTGGGGATTCAATTCACTTCGGATCAGAGGGTTAAATCACCTACGTCTATCTTATACCTTGTCCTATCCAAAACTATTGTAAAGCCTTGGGTTCATCGGTACGAAAATGTAAGAGTCATTAAGTGCCTCTGCTAACATGGACAAGTCTAACGAATGCGGCATGGTCAGATCTTACACCCCTCTAACTCCGTTAAGTGTCTAGCATCAGTAGGTGGTCCTAGGGTTAATTCGCACATGTATGGTGATATTGCTATCACCAAGTCACATCCCTAGCGACTTGCTTCCTAGGGTTAATTCCACAAGTCTCTAGGGAACAACCAATGCTAATCACTATGGGAACTAGAGTGTCCCAAGCCTCACCATGAAAGTATACAAACAATAGATAATAGATGCGTAGAAAACTAAATCATAACAATAATAATTTCATAAAAAGGCTAATTAACACCAAGAGGTGATTAGCTAAACATATAGTAAACTATACCAACAATAATGAATAAAACATAGATTGAATTGAACATAGTGTTTGATACAAATTACTTGATGTAAGGTTAATGATGATGATGATTACAAGTGAATTCTCCCTTGGGAAGTGGTTGGTTGCTGCTGGAAGATTCCCTGAGATGGTGCCTTAATCGCCCCTTTGAAAGGGAGGAAGAAGGATGATCAATAGTGCAGAATTCGGCCTCTATTTATAGGGTTCGAACCAACTACGGCGTAGCTGATTTCCAACTATGGCGTAGCTAGTGTAAATTATTGCTAGGGCGTAGCTGATTTCCAACTATGGCGTAGCTAGTGTAAATTATTGTTAGGTGTTGATCCTAGTTGAGCAAACGATCTAGTATAGAAGCTGACTTGAATAGAAACTTATATAATATGCGGAATATATTATATAACTTAAGATGAACACAAGAACAATGAATATCACACTAAACACTTCAATATATTGATTATACGAGCACTCTTACAATGCTAGGGTTTAACAACCTTGAAGTGAATTCGACTTATCTAATACATGTACATTCTCTAACCCTAGGGATCTCCTTTTATAGACAAGGAACCCTACACAGTTTACAAAGACTTCTTACACACACAAACGATATTCTAAACCTATAGAATATTTAATACAATCATTAACATAAATACATGACTCAATAATATAATTAACTCTGAGCAGCAGAGTTCTTCAATATGAGCAGCAGAGTCACAATTCCAGCAGCAGAGTCAGTCAGCAGCAGATTGATCTTATTAGAAGCAGAGTTACTTAAAACCCAACAATCCTCCCCTAAACTTGATATTTACCTCCTAAATCATCAAGTTTCTTATAAGCACAAATAACCACCAAGAGGATGCTTCCAAACACTTATCCCTTAACTTCACCACTATCAACAAGTATCTTCTCATATTTGGTGACTAAGTTATAAGCCTGTTCATCAAACTCATGCTGCAAATGAAGCATCTTAGGCTTCAACATCTGGAAAATGATTGCTGTGTGATTGTTGAGCACTGGATAATTCAGCAAGAATAAAGATGACTGTCCCTCCAACAGTTAAAGAATGAACACCACAAGACTGATACAAATACCATTTTTGAACAATTCCAGACTTGAGTGCTTTCCATTC
The DNA here is from genome assembly GCA_014162995.1 of Artemisia annua. Taxonomy (NCBI): domain Eukaryota; kingdom Viridiplantae; phylum Streptophyta; class Magnoliopsida; order Asterales; family Asteraceae; genus Artemisia; species Artemisia annua. The sequence continues at coordinate 2,236 of LBNU01024825.1, read as the reverse complement.
TAAATCACCATCATTAGGTTCAAACATAAGCTTTAGCCTATAATAGTTTATCAATTCATTTCCATCTTCTGGTCTTGCTGCTCCATACTTCTCTCTATAAAGCCTCCAGAGATCACATACATCACTTCTATCCATATGGTACATCATGTGCTCAAATGATAGAAAGTGAGTCCATGTACCATTAGTTCTTTCAAAAGCCCATATAATCCTTTTCTTGCTTCCATAATTCCTAAGTCCCACTATGTATGACACAATAGGATGTTTAACATCTAGAGGTGTAGGATTTAAGAGATCTGGTTCTTTGTGTGGTGAAAGAAAAGTAAGAGTCATCACTCTTTGTCTGTCAGCCTCATCTCCAGTACTCTCTCCTTTATTCAGTCCAGAACCACCAGCACCATCAACCTTTCTCTTTTTCCTTGCAAATGTTTTCTGAATATTTCCTCTCTTCTTGCTTTCATCAGAGAGAACAGGTTGAATTTCAGGTGTATTCTTCTCTTGCTCTGCATCATTAGGTTTAGCAGCACTTTCAACCTCTTTAATCTTCTCAGGATCACCAGTAGACTTATCACCTCTGAGTTTTCTTTTCATTTCAGCTATAATCTCTTCATCTTCTTTAGAACCTATAGCAATAATCCTATCACACTCAGTTCTAGCATAGTGATACATTTCATCAATTTGAGAGTCAGTCTTTTCCCTTAGAACAGCCATTTTAAATTTCTTAACTTTGTTAAGATATTTTTCCTTATTTCTTCTTTGCTGTAAAGGTGTTGGCCCTCTGAGAATCTTCTTCTTCTTTCTAGCAGCAGCAACTTCCTTCCTCTTCTTTTCAGTAACAGAGTTTAACCAAGCTTTGACATCAAAAGTAGGAACTTCTTGCTCCTCAATCTTCACCAGCTTACTAAACTCAATGTCAACCTCAGTCTTAATCAAAACATCCTCCCATGCTTCATAAGCTTTAAGATCATTTGCAACCTTTTCAGCTTGAAGTCTTTCTGCTTCCTCAAGCTCTAAGTATTCTTGTTGTTGAAGTTTTAAAGCTTCTCCTCTATCAAGTTTCTCAAGCATATCCTTAGGCCAAAATTCAGGTGGAATCTGAGAATAATCCACTTCTTCATCACTTGAATCAACTTCAGGTTTCTCTTCCATCTTTCCTTTACCTTTGTCAGAACTTGAAGCTATAGACTTTGCTTTCTTGATAGGAGCAGAAGGTTCTCTGATAGACACCCCTTTTGTTGGTAGCTTAGAAACATGAATAGGTTGAGTGAATGATGTTGGTTGTGTTGTAGGGATTTCTGTAGGTGGTTGTGGTTGTGATTGTTGTTGTTGGTCTGTTGTTTTTGCTAATTCAATCATTGCCTCAGCAGCAGCTTTGTCACTAGAACCAATAGCAGATCCTTGTGCATCTGCAGAGTCATCTTTTGGTTTAGCAGTAGAATCAGCAATATTGTCTTTATCAGCAGCAGAGTGTTCAACAACAGATTCATGAGCAGCAGAGTGCTCAATAACAGTTTCTTCATTTACTACACTCTGATCAACAACACTAGGAGCAGCAGTTTCTGGAGCAGCAGAGTTACCAGCAGCAGATTCTGGAGCAGCAGAGTTACCAGCAGAAGATTGAATCACAGCATCACCAAAATCCTTTAAAGCCCCACTCATCAACTCTGTAGCCTTCACAAGTTGTTCAGGTTTCAAGTTTTTGAGTTTATCCACTACAGACTCTGAAGTTTCCACAATCTTCTCCAATACAGCCTCATGCCCTTCTCTGTCAGTAACCACATAATTTTCAACATTTTCACCATCACCACCACTATCAATCTCCATATCATCACCCAATACAAGACCATCATCAACAACTTTTTCTTCCAAAATTTCATCCTCCCCTGTTTTCTCCAAATCATTCCTCCCCTGTTTGGAAGCATCCACTTCCACATCAGTAGGTAGAGAAGAGGATCCTATGTGCTTAGAAGGTCCCACTTTCTTAAATAGCTTGAAGGTTGAAGATCTTGATTTCTTCAATTTCAACAGCAGCTTCATTTGTTTCTGCATCTTAGTGATTAGCTTGGTTTGTGCAGAAACAGTAACCTCCAACTTGGTGCATCTGGTTTCCAAAGTTGTACATTTTTCCATCAATTCATTAAATTGTTTCAGTCTAGTCTCATCACTTCGACCTGTATTACCTGGTCCGAGAGGTGAATCATGTACATTGTCATTTTGTACAGTACCATCCATCAATTCC
>LBNU01024822.1:26238-60017 GCA_014162995.1 Artemisia annua | reverse complement strand
AACTTGTACTCAGCTTTCCAGCCTTCTTTAACCTTTGTTCAATGATTTTAAAGTTATTGTAAAGATCATTGAGCTTCATTGTGTCAATATCTGGTTTGTTTTCCCAGACAGTAACATTGGTTTGAAACTCTGAAGGCAAACTTCTTAAGAACTTAAGATTGATATCTTCTTTATCAACCTCAATACCAAACACAGTCAATTGTGTTACTACCTTTTGAAGTCTAGTAAAAATGCTATCAAGAGATTCATTGCCAGATGCAGAGAAATTTTCATAACTATGCTTTAACAATGTCTTTTGTGTTTTCTTGGTGGTAGCATCATTACCACCAAACACTAAGCAAATTTCTTCTAACAGTTCCTTTGATGTCTTATACTTGCTGAAGGCAATGATCTGATCTTTGGGAAGAGTCATTAGAAGCAAGCTTCTAGCCTTCAAATCATTCTTCTTCTGAGTTCTTTCATCACTAGTAGAAGGTACAGCATTAACTGTTATTACTTCCTTATCACCTTCTCTGTAGTAGTACTAGGCTTGAAAGAGTCACCAAACATGATGATCTCCCATAGAGCATAGTCTTGAATAAGAAAGTACTGTTCTATTAAAACCCTCCACATCTCAAACTCGTTGCTGCAGTGTTGGACTGATTTTTTTCCATCTCCATTGGATCTGATGTTGTTTGAGAGTTGTTTTCTTGGATCTTCTAAATCAAAATATCAGAAACCTGGCTCTGATACCACTTGATGGATCTAAAACACACACCTTGTGTTAGAATGATACTTTGAGTTATACTAGCAAGTACGCGGAATATACTCAGTAGTACTTAGAAGATTTTTTATATGATGTGTTGTGAGTAAGAACAGTTGTATGAAAGTGACACAAAGTTTAACCAAACTTATAGCTTCAATATATTGAATACGAGTGATCTGAATATCACTAGGGTTTACAACCTTGAAGCTCTTAGAAAAACGTATGTAGAACTTTAACCTAGGACCTCCTTTTATAGTACAAGGAGTCCTTTACAAGATAAGTATAATGTTATCTAAATAGAATATACACACAATCTATTCTATACTTATCAATACACGATTACATAACAGTTATCCTAATAGCAATGGTAATAGTATGTACTAGCAGTGGTAATGTGTGACAGTTGAAACACTACACTTTCTTATTGTCAAAGCCTGCAGTTTCAGTGCCATTAATAGTAATTGGCCTTCCAGTCTTCTTCCAAAATTTCTTAGCCCTCATGCTAAGAAGTGCAACCTGCCACTTGATATCCATCTCTTCTAAGTCATCATCATCCACTTGTTCCAAATCTTCATGAGTAAGGATTGACCCATTTACTTGAGTAGAGATGAAAGCATAGAATGTAGGATCTCCAAGTCCAGAAATCTTCTTTTTGGAACCACCAGTGGAAACACTTGCACTGCCAGTGGAAACATTTGAACCAGTAGTGGCAATATCTTCATCACTGTCATCATCATCAGAAACATCATCAACAGAGGATGATAACAGTGCTAAGCTTCCAGTACTTGTACTCAGCTTTCCAGCCTTCTTTAACCTTTGTTCAATGATTTTAAAGTTACTGTAAAGATCATTGAGCTTCATTGTGTCAATATCTGGTTTGTTTTCCCAGACAGTAACATTGGTTTGAAACTCTGAAGGCAAACTTCTTAAGAACTTAAGATTGATATCTTCTTTATCAACCTCAATACCAAACACAGTCAATTGTGTTACTACCTTTTGAAGTCTAGTAAAAATGCTATCAAGAGATTCATTGCCAGATGCAGAGAAATTTTCATAACTCTACTTTAACAATGTCTTTTGTGTTTTCTTGGTGGTAGCATCATTACCACCAAACACTGAGCAGATTTCTTCTAACAGTTCCTTTGCTGTCTTATACTTGCTGAAGGCAATGATCTGATCTTTGGGAAGAGTCATTAAAAGCAAGCTTCTAGCCTTCAAATCATTCTTCTTCTGAGTTCTTTCATTACTAGTAGAAGGTACAGCATTAACTGTTATTACTTCCTTATCACCAACTTTCTCTGTAGTAGTACTAGGCTTGAAAGAGTCACCAAACATGATGATCTCCCATAGAGCATAGTCTTGAATAAGAAAGTACTGTTCTATTAAAACCCTCCACATCTCAAACTCATTGAGTTTGAGTTTTGGAAGTCTTGCTGCAGTGTTGGACTGATTTTTTTCCATCTCCATTGGATCTGATGTTGTTTGAGAGTTGTTTTCTTGGATCTTCTAAATCAAAATATCAGAAACCTGGCTCTGATACCACTTGATGGATCTAAAACACACACGTTGTGTTAGAATGATACTTTGAGTTATACTAGCAAGTACGCAGAATATACTCAGTAGTACTTAGAAGATTTTTTATATGATGTGTTGTGAGTAAGAACAGTTGTATGAAAGTGACACAAAGTTTAACCAAACTTATAGCTTCAACATATTGAATACGAGTGATCTGAATATCACTAGGGTTTACAACCTTGAAGCTCTTAGAAAAACGTATGTAGAACTTTAACCTAGGACCTTTTTTTATAGTACAAGGAGTCCTTTACAAGATAAGTATAATGTTATCTAAATAGAATATACACACAATCTATTCTATACTTATCAATACACGATTACATAACAGTTATCCTAATAGCAATGGTAATAGTATGTACTAGCAGTGGTAATGTGTTTCCACTGCTAGTGCATTCTTCAGCAGTGGTTATCTTCATGCTTAGCCGAGGTAACTGTTAGTGTAATTCCCAACAATAACAACTAGACATGGTACTTCATATGAACCACCTCCTAATCCTAGTCAAACACAATCTGCTGTTGAACTTGATAGTGAGGAATAAGATGAACCATCACCTCAGAAAAAGACCAAAACAAAAGAAATTCCCGAAACACCTATTCTGAAACCATACAAACCAAAAATTCCATATCCCCAACGTCTTAGAAAAGAGAAAATGGAAGCTCAATATGGGAAGCTCCTAGACATGATTCGTGCTGTTCGAATAAATGTTCTATTAATAGATGTTATTGCCGGAATGCCAAATTATGGTAAATTTCTTAAAGAACTTGTAAGTAACAAAAGCAAATTAAAACAAATATCCGCAACCTTTCTAAGCGATGAATCTTCAGCAATAATCCAAAATAAAGTTCCACCAAAATTAGGAGATCCCAGAAGTTTTCTAATTCCATGTAATTTTGGCAAAACATTCTCTTGCAATGCTTTAGCTGATCTTGGTGCAAGTATCAATCTCATGCCATATTCTCTCTATGCTAAACTTTCTCTAGAAACCCTCAAACCTACTAAAATGAGTGTTTGATTAGCTGATCGTTCTTTTCAATATGCGGTTGGGATAGCAGAAAATATGCTAGTCGAAGTTGGTAAATTCACATTTCCCGTTGATTTCGTTATCTTAGAAATGGAGGAAGACGACAAAGTTCCTCTAATTTTAGGAAGACCATTCTTACATACGGCTGATGCAATAATCAGAGTTAAACAAAGAAAACTAAATCTAGGAGTTGGAAAAGAAAGAATATCTTTTTCAATCGATTCAGCCATGAAACATTCCTACTCTAATGATGACACATGTTTTAGCATAGACGTCATTCTCGAAGTGGATTTTGACAATTTTCTAAACGAAGGAATAGAAATTTTCACCCTATTCAAGGAACGATTCTCGAAGAAAAACTCTATGCTGAGTTGAAGAATTTATTGCCATGATTGAGGAAATTGAAACCGATGATGAGGAAGAAATTATTTTCGAACAAGTCACTTTCAATACAGAATACAAAATAAAGAAATCTCTCGAAGAACCACCAACTGATCTTGAACTCAAACCACTTCCTAAACATCTCGAGTATGTTTTTCTAGAAGGAACATCTTTACTCCCAGTTATAATATCTTCCGAACTTTCAGAAAAGAATAAAGCAGATTTGCTCACAGTTCTTAAAAATCATAAACGAGCTTTTGCTTGGAAAACTTCGGATATTCCTGGAATCTGTCCATCATTTTGCAAACATAAAATACAAATGTTGGATGATAAGAAACCAGTTGTCGAGAAACAAAGAAGGTTAAATCCTAATATGCAAGAAGTAGTAAAAAAAGAAGTAACTAAACTCCTCGATGCCGGAATTATTTATCCCATCGCTGATAGCCCATGGTAAGCCCTATTCATTGTGTGCCAAAGAAAGGTGGTATCACCGTGGTCACAAATGAGAATGATAAGTTGGTTCCCACCAGAACAATTACTGGTTGGAGAGTTTGTATTGACTACCGAAAACTCAACGAGGCTACAACCAAAGTTCATTTTCCCTTACCCTTTATGGATCAAATGTTGGAAAGACTGGCAGGAAACAAATACTTTTGTTTTCTCAATGGTTTTTCTGGATACTTTCAAATTCCTATCGATCCTCTCGACCAAGAAAAAACAACATTTACATGTCCTTTTGGAACATATGCTTACAGACGAATGCCTTTTGGTTTATGTAATGCACCTGATACATTCCAAAGATGCATGATTGCAATATTTCATGACATGATTGAAGAATCTATGGAAGTTTTCATGGACGATTTCTCTGTCTTCGGAAACTCATTCAAAAGCTGTTTGGTCAACTTAAGTAAAATGCTTAAAAGATGTGAAGAAGCTAATTTAGTTCTCAATTGGGAAAAATGTCACTTCATGGTTAAAGAAGGAATTGTGCTCGGACATAAAGTGTCTGGAGCAGGATTAGAAGTTTACAAAGTAAAAATCAAAGTAATAGCAAAATTACCACCTCCTACTAATATCAAAGGTATTAGAAGTTTTCTTGGACATGCCGGTTTTTACCGTAGATTTATAAAAGATTTCTCCAAGATAGTTAAACCTTTAACTAAGCTACTTGAAAAAGATGTTCCATTCGAATTTAATGAAGAATGCATAAAAGTATTTGATCTATTAAAAGAAAAACTCACATGCACACCTATCATAGCAAGCCCAGATTGGAATCTTCCATTTGAGCTAATGTGTGATGCAAGTGAAAGTGTTGTTGGAGCCGTACTTGGCCAACGAAAAGAAAAACATTTTCATCCAATCTACTTTGCAAGTAGAACATTGAATGCAGCCCAACAAAATTATACAATAACAGAAAAATANGAGAAGAAAGAATATCTTTTTCAATCGATTCAGCCATGAAACATTCCTACTCTAATGATGACACATGTTTTAGCATAGACGTCATTCTCGAAGCGGATTTTGACAATTTTCTAAACGAAGGAATAGAAATTTTCACCCTATTCAAGGAACGATTCTCGAAGAAAAACTCTATGCTGAGTTTGAAGAATTTATTGCCATGATTGAGGAAATTGAAACCGATGATGAGGAAGAAATTATTTTCGAACAAGTCACTTTCAATACAGAATACAAAATAAAGAAATCTCTCGAAGAACCACCAACTGATCTTGAACTCAAACCACTTCCTAAACATCTCAAGTATGTTTTTCTAGAAGGAACATCTTTACTCCCAGTTATAATATCTTCCGAACTTTCAGAAAAGAATAAAGCAGATTTGCTCACAGTTCTTAAAAATCATAAACGAGCTTTTGCTTGGAAAACTTCGGATATTCCTGGAATCTGTCCATCATTTTGCAAACATAAAATACAAATGTTGGATGATAAGAAACCAGTTGTCGAGAAACAAAGATGGTTAAATCCTAATATGCAAGAAGTAGTAAAAAAAGAAGTAACTAAACTCCTCGATGCCGGAATTATTTATCCCATCGCTGATAGCCCATGGTAAGCCCTATTCATTGTGTGCCAAAGAAAGGTGGTATCACCGTGGTCACAAATGAGAATGATAAGTTGGTTCCCACCAGAACAATTACTGGTTGGAGAGTTTGTATTGACTACCAAAAACTCAACGAGGCTACAGCCAAAGATCATTTTCCCTTACCCTTTATGGATCAAATGTTGGAAAGACTGGCAGGAAACGAATACTTTTGTTTTCTCGATGGTTTTTCTGGATACTTTCAAATTCCTATCGATCCTCTCGACCAAGAAAAAACAACATTTACATGTCCTTTTGGAACATATGCTTACAAACGAATGCCTTTTGGTTTATGTAATGCACCTGATACATTCCAAAGATGCATGATTGCAATATTTCATGACATGATTGAAGAATCTATGGAAGTTTTCATGGACGATTTCTCTGTCTTCGAAAACTCATTCAAAAGCTGTTTGGTCAACTTAAGTAAAATGCTTAAAAGATGTGAAGAAGCTAATTTAGTTCTCAATTGGGAAAAATGTCACTTCATGGTTAAAGAAGGAATTGTGCTTGGACATAAAGTGTCTGGAGCAGGATTAGAAGTTGACAAAGTAAAAATCAAAGTAATAGCAAAATTACCACCTCCTACTAATATCAAAGGTATTAGAAGTTTTCTTGGACATGCCGGTTTTTACCGTAGATTTATAAAAGATTTCTCCAAGATAGTTAAACCTTTAACTAAGCTACTTGAAAAAGATGTTCCATTCGAATTTAATGAAGAATGCATAAAAGTATTTGAGCTATTAAAAGAAAAACTCACATGCACACCTATCATAGCAAGCCCAGATTGGAATCTTCCATTTGAGCTAATGTGTGATGCAAGTGAAAGTGTTGTTGGAGCCGTACTTGGCCAACGAAAAGAAAAACATCTTCATCCAATCTACTTTGCAAGTAGAACATTGAATGCAGCCCAACAAAATTATACAATAACAGAAAAAGAACTAATGGCTGTTGTATTTGCATTTGATAAATTCCGATCATATCTCGTTCTATCCAAAACAGTTGTTTACACAGATCATTCAACATTAAAATATCTCTTTAAGAAGTTAGATGCCAAACCTCGTCTCATAAGATGGGTTTTGCTCTTACAAGAATTCGATATTGAGATAAAAGACAAAAAAAGGTGCTGATAATGTTGCAGCAGATCACCTATCTAGAATTGAGAAACAAGATGGTGATGACGAAGAATTTGAAATAAACAATTATTTTCCAGAAGAAATTCTGATGAAAATAAATTCAGATAAAGAACCTTGGTTTGCTGATTTTGCAAATTATTTGGTTGGACAAATTCTACCTAAAAACATGACATACCAACAAAAGAAAAAATTCTTTTTCGATCTTAAAAACTTCGAAGAGCCACATCTCTTTAAGATATGCCCTGATGGGATTATAAGAAGATGTGTAGCTGGACCTGAAACCCGAGCCATTTTAGATGCATGCCATCATGGACCAACTGGAGGACATTATGGACTGTCCATCACAGCGAGAAAAGTCTTAGAATCTGGTTTCTATTGGCCAACAATATTCAGAGAAGCCCATACTTTAGTACACCTTTGTGAAGCATGCCAAAAAACTGGAAATATATCAAAACGTGATGAAATGCCTTTAAAATATATACAAGAATGTGAGATATTTGACATATGGGGTATAGATTTCATGGGTCCTTTTCCAAAATCCCATAAGTTTGAATACATACTGGTAGCTATTGATTATGTCTCAAAATGGGCAGAAGCCCAAGCTCTTCAAACTAATGATGCAAAAGTCGTTATAACATTCCTTAAAAAACTCTTTAGTCGCTTCGGAGTTCCAAAAGCCTTAATTAGCGACAGAGGAACACATTTCTGTAATCATATGATGGCAAAAGCAATGAAGAAGTATGGTGTAAACCATCATTTTTCTACCTCATATCATCCTCAAACTAGTGGTCAAGTGGAAAACACAAACACAGCTTTAAAAAGAATCCTTCAAAAAACTGTAAAAGACAATCCTGCTATTTGGTCTAAGAAATTGGATGACGCTCTGTGGGCTTTCCGCACAGCATACAAAACACCTACTGGAACAACACCTTATAAATTAATCTATGGAAAAGCTTGTCATTTACCGCTCGAAATAGAACATCGTGCGTATTGGGCACTTAAAAATTGTAACACCGTGATTGGGAGTCAATCGTAGTATAGTGATTTTCCAAGGAGACACAAGTGAAGTATGTATTTCCCGGGTCGTTTTGTCCAAGTGAAGTGTGAATTGAACTCGTGATTCGGTTCGTGATCGTGTAGTGAATAGTGAAGGGATAAAAGATATATTTAGATTTTATAACTACGATAGCAAACATAAACTAAAAAGCAATAATAAAGCATATAAGACGAGCACGTAAAGCACGAATAACCTAAAACGCAATCTAATCTAAAAACGAGCACTTACGGGAATTTAAAGGCAACTAAATAAACACATAAATCTAGAGGCAAACTAAGTATACTAAGTAACGATAATAAATCTAGTGGCAAGCTTAATAATCTAAAATTAACGATAAAAGCTAAAAATTGCAAACTAGACTATATTAAGCAAGCAATTAAAAGATAAACGATAAAAGGATATACTTGTTAAGCAAATTATCGCGATCCTTAAGTGTGGTTTTTTATTTCAATTAAGTCCTTTATTGATGAATCAATATCTTTTACAATAATTGTTCTCTCACAACATTGGTTTATTTTGAAAACAATTTCATAAAGAGATATCAATATCTAGATTATAACCCAATTATTTTCACGGCTTTTGCCCGTTTAAACAACCAAAATTTCAATCCAAGTAATTTAAAATTACTAACCAATTTATATTCTAACTTTTATAAAACCACACTTAATTCACGGAATAATCTACTCAACAANATCGTGTAGTGAATAGTGAAGGGATAAAAGATATATTTAGATTTTATAACTACGATAGCAAACATAAACTAAAAAGCAATAATAAAGCATATAAGACGAGCACGTAAAGCACGAATAACCTAAAACGCAATCTAATCTAAAAACGAGCACTTACGGGAATTTAAAGGCAACTAAATAAACACATAAATCTAGAGGCAAACTAAGTATACTAAGTAACGATAATAAATCTAGTGGCAAGCTTAATAATCTAAAATTAACGATAAAAGCTAAAAATTGCAAACTAGACTATATTAAGCAAGCAATTAAAAGATAAACGATAAAAGGATATACTTGTTAAGCAAATTATCACGATCCTTAAGTGTGGTTTTTCATTTCAATTAAGTCCTTTATTGATGAATCAATATCTTTTACAAATAATTGTTCTCTCACAACATTGGTTTATTTTGAAAACAATTTCATAAAGAGATATCAATATCTAGATTATAACCCAATTATTTTCACGGCTTTTGCCCGTTTAAACAACCAAAATTTCAATCCAAGTAATTTAAAATTACTAACCAATTTATATTCTAACTTTTATGAAACCACACTTAATTCACGGAATAATCTACTCAACAAGCATAATAACGATCTATTCACTACTCATATTAATTAAACTAATAAACACAAATATTTCAACAATCATAAGCATAACTAAATATTTAAACTAAAAATTGAAAAAGGGAAGAAGGTAGAACCCGATCCGCGAAAATGAGACTAATAAAACCACCCGATCTTATAAACTCATCAAATCCCAAAGTTTATTTCTTTATTAGCTTGCATTTAGCCAAATAATCAATAAAGTTATAAACTTTATTCACTATTTAGCTTAATAGAAACAAAGAAAGCTACAAACTTTGGTTAATAAGTAAGCTTATAAGACCCTTAAGCTCTCGCCTTATCTTGAAATGAAAGCAAGCTTAAAAATCAAAACTTTATAAACGGTTAGAACAATATGAGCAATAGTATGAACCAAATAAGCTATGGAAGAGCTTATTGATTAAGAAAGTACTAATTTTAAGTGATATAAACTAAGTAAAAGCTAATAGTTTAAAACTTTATGATAAAAACCTAATAGATCTAAGATAATAAGCTAATTTTATAACAAAAACTAATAAATGTGCAAACTTTTTAAGAAATTAATATTAAAACTATTTAGATCTAATTATAATAAACTAATAAATGTTTTTTAATAAAAGAAAAACTAATAAAAATCAAATATTGTTGGTTTTTTATAAAATAATTTGTAAAGTAAAAAGTAGATCTATGTTTATAAAAGCATTTAAAACAAAGTGGTAAAAGAGTGATTAATAAAAGCTAGACCTAAATAAGCCATAAAAAGTTATCAAGTTTTCATGACTTATAAATAAAAAAAAAGAAAATAGTAGAAGTAGAGAAAAGTACTCCCTCCGTCCCAAAATAAGTGTCCAGTTCGACTTTTTAGAGTCAAACTGGTTCAACTTTTACCTTTAATATTTTTCTTTGTGTTACATAATACTTAATGAAAAATTCTATCAATGAAAAATACACTTAAAACTCAATCCATTCATATATTTTGCTTCAAGTATTATATAACACCCGCAAAAATAGATAAGGTCAAAGTTGAACCAGGTTGACTCTGAAAAGTCAAACTGGACACTTATTTTGGGACGGAGGGAGTAATAATCTTCAAATCTTCAAAATAAATCTTCATCTTCATTAATATTAAAAAGTTGATTACAATAACCACTAGAAATAAGCCACTACAATAATCTCTAAAACTAATAAGCTACTAAAACTATAAAACTCTTAGAAATAAACAACTAGAAATATAAAAGTGTGTGTGAAAATATCCTTTGCTACTCTACTCCTACTGTGTGATAATGTGGATCCGGATCTGGTTTATATAGCTAAGTAGGGTTTTGTATCTGGCCTCCAACTCGTCCAAGTTCATTCTTCAATTTCAGCCAATTATTAGCTTCTGGACTCTTCTGCCATATCATCATTATCTCGTCATAATAGCCACGTGTCGCTCTCTGATTGGTCTAGAGCTTGCCATTCTACCACCCCGCACCAGCCATGTCAGCCTGCCACCTCGTACTTGTAGCGTCACTTCTGCCACGTGTCGCTCTCTTATTGGATCGCGACTGCCACCTCGTACCTGCCATGTCAGCGCTGCCATATGAACAGTACCTCGTACTGACTTTTCAGTAATAATCGCGCCGTACCTACTGTTACTTAAATGCCATGACTATAGGAAACGGCCACCGCCGCCACGCGGCGGCACTGATTGGTCCACGTACGCCGCCACGTCAGCCTATAGGACCCTAAGCTATGCCTAGCCTCAAGTGGGGCCACTGCCAGTGTCAACGCTTCATTGGTGCCGGACGCTGTCGGGTCGGGTCACATTATTGGACCGGGTCTGGGTCGGTCTGAATCGGGGTCGGGTCTGCACGTGCCCACCATAAATGGACGTCACGGTGGTGGAGGATATATACCCCATTTGGGTTCTAAAAAGCCAGATTCGAACTGGGACCTCCTCGGCTTGGAGGGATCTTTTCCAGCTGCGCTAGACAAGTCTCAGTTGCTTCTATGCAAATTCCTTTTATAACCCTATCCACTTGCCAGTCCTAGTACCTAAAGGTTCGATTAAACTTTGACCGTGCCATCTTAAAATAGTTTAACGAACGGGTCCAAAAATTATAAAAGTACTTCCGGACTCGTTTTTTCTTGCTCTTTCCATGGTGGCCTAGGCCTCGGGAATATTCCTTTGACTTCGTCCCTGACACCTCGCAAACAGAGAGAAAACATTGTCGAACTCATCCNATAACTATTCCCCCGCAGCGGCGCCAAAAACTTGATGCGTGGTTCTGCAACCTTGCAAAAGGTTATACTTCTCAAGGGATCTTGAGAAGCTTACAATCCCCACCAGGCAGTGTACCTGACCGATGTAGTATAGTGTAGTGGCAAGTACCGGGGGATTGATCGTTCTCTCGTGGAATAGTGTCGTTAGGATTGAAAACTACTCTAATTAGGACTAAGGGTGAGGGATGATTCTTTTTGTATTTTTATATTTTATGGAAAGCAAGTAAAAATATCAGTTTTTGAAGGAGTGGGCGGAATTAGTTACTAGTCAACTAACCCAAATAATACAAATGCAATAAAATAAAATAACAAGAAAGTAAAAGTGGTTGTGAAACTTATAAGGAGACAAGCGTGTTTACTTAGATTTCATTACTCCCTAGCTATCTGGTTGATATGAAAACCAATTATATATCATATAAGTCCAAAGTATTGCTTAACGAATAAGCAAGACCCGGGTCGTGGTTCGTGTGAAGGTGAATGGAATCGTAGTCAACGATTCGTGAGATCGTGTTGTGAAAATGTGAAAAGTGTATATTTTTGAGTTTTACAATTAATAATATTAAAATACAATAAAAAACAAGTAATCATGTAAAACGTAAATTTTAAGCTAGACTAAACCTACGGGCTCAGATGAAATTTTTAAAACTTTAAAATGATAAAAGAAAATTTTAGGAAAAAGAAAAATATTATTTTGACTTTTTATTTATTTATTATGAATTAAAAACTATTTATGAATTTTTATTTAATAAAAGAAAATCTAACTAATTATAAAATGAAAAATTTATTCTACAAATTTATTTTCTAAAAATCTTAATAAACTAAAAAATGAAATTTAAAAATAAAATCAGAAATTATTTTTGTCTTTTTGTGATTTAATTTGTATTTAAAAATGAAAAGAAATAGTGAAATTTTTATGAGAATTCTAAAATAATATTTGAAATCTACGAAATATAAAAAAAATGGAAAAATAAGCAGAAAAGTGCTTATTGGCTTAAAAACTGCTTATTACAAGTGCTTATTAATAAGCACTTGTAGCATGAACTTCTAAGGCTTTCTTGTTAACCTCAGGATTTTTCCTTATCAAATAATCAACTTCTTCAGGTGTAGGCTCATAGTTATATTCATCATTCTTTAACTTTGACTCACCCTCTTTACTTCTTCTGGATTTCAAAGCTTCAAGAACTTCATATTCTGCTAGCAGCCTAGCTTGTTCAGCATCAACAACTTCACCTTCTATTTCAATGTCATCCATAGCAACCTGTATAGCCAAAACTCTATCAGCCTCCACAAGCTTCTCCTTAGGCCAATATTCCTTAGGCAATATCTTATACTCTTCTTCTTCATCACTAGAATCAGGAACAGCTTCTTCAACTATCTTTCCTTTTCCTTTATCAGTGCTTGAAGCAACAGGTTTTGCCTTTGGCATTGTTTGTTAAGGTTCTCTGATTAACACTCCTTTGGTAGGTAATTGTGACACATGGATTGGCTGTGAAAGTGATGTTGGTTGAGATGATACAGGTTTGATTGGTTCTGATTGAGGTGGTTGTGATGTATGTTCAGTTGGAGATTTCTCTTGAAGCATTAACAAAGCATTTGCAACAGAGTTCTCACTTGATCCAGCAGCAGAGTTACTAATAGTTTCATCAGCAGTAGTCTCTTTAGCAGCAGACTCTGGAGCAACAGTCTTAGCAATCTTTTCCATCACAACTTCTTGATTATTCTTATTCACCACCACATACATATCTGCATTATCACTACTTTCCACATGATCATCACCCTTAGCCTCCCCTGAAGCTAAATCAGCATCATCAATAACACCTGCATACGCACCAGCCATGTCAGCCTGCCACCTCGTACTTGTAGCGTCACTTCTGCCACGTGTCGCTCTCTTATTGGATCGCCACTGCCACCTCGTACCTGCCATGTCAGCGCTGCCATATGAACAGTACCTCGTACTGACTTTTCAGTAATAATCGCGCCGTACTTGCATTAAATGCCAATGATTAGCAATAACGGCACCGCCGCCACGCGGCGGCACCTGATTGGTCCACGTCACGGCCACGTCAGCATATAGGACCCATAAGCTATGATAGCTCAAGTGGGGCCCACTGCCACGTGTCAAGCTTCCATTGGTCCACGTGTCGGGTCGGGTCAATTATTGGACCGGGTCTGGGTCGGGTCTGAATCGGGTCGGGTCTGCCACGTGTCACCACCTAAATGGCGTCACGTGGCATGGAGGATATATACTCCATTTGGTTCTAGCCAGATTCGAAACTGGGACCTCTCGCTTGAGAGGGAAACTCTTTTCCAGCTGCGCTAGAGCAGAGTCTCAATTGTTCTATGCAAAATTCATTTTATAACCCCTATCCCTTGACAGTCCATAGTACTAAAGGTTCAATTAAACTTTGACCTGCCATTTAAAATAGTTACGAACCGGGTCAAAAAATTATAAAAGTACTTCCGGACTCGTTTTTTCGTGCTTTTTCCAATGGTGTGCTCAGGGAATATTTTTGACTTCGTCTGAACCTCGCAAAACGTGAAAACGTTGTCGAAACTCATCCGAATGTCACCGTTTTCGCTTTGTTTTCAAACCCTTGTACCTGCAAGACATAATAACTCATTCGAAACTGATGCGTAGGTTTTGCAACCTTGCAAAAGGTTATACTTCTCAATGGATCTTGAGAAGCTTGCAATCCCCACCAGGCAGTGTACTTGACCGATGTAGTATAGTGTAGTGGCAAGTACCGGGGGATTGGCGTGGAATAGTGTCATTAGGATTGAAAACTACTCTAATTAGGACTAAGGATGAGGGATGATTCTTTTTGTATTTTTATATTTTATGGAAAGCAAGTAAAAATATCGGTTTTTGAAGGAGTGGGCGGAATTAGTTGCTAGTCAACTAACCCAAATAATACAAATGCAATAAAATAAAATAACAAGAAAGTAAAAGTGGTTGTGATACTTATAAGGAGACAAGCGTGTTTACTTAGATTTCATTACTCCCTAGCTATCTGGTTGATATGAAAACTAATTATATATCATATAAGTCCAAAGTATTGCTTAACGAATAAGCAAGACCCGGGTCGTGGTTCGTGTGAAGGTGAATGGAATCGTGGTCAACGATTCGTGAGATCGTGTTGTGAAAATGTGAAAAGTGTATATTTTTGAGTTTTACAATTAATAATATGAAAATACAATCAAAAACAAGTAATCATGTAAAACGTAAATTTTAAGCTAGACTAAACCTACGGGCTCAGATGGAATTTTTAAAACTTTAAAATGATAAAAGAAAATTTTAGGAGAAAGAAAAATATTATTTTGACTTTTATTTATTTATTATGAATTAAAAACTATTTATGAATTTTTATTTAATAAAAGAAAATCTAACTAATTATAAAATGAAAAATTTATTCTACAAATTTATTTTCTAAAAATCTTAATAAACTAAAAAATGAAATTTAAAATAAAATCAGAAATTATTTTTGTCTTTTTGTGATTTAATTTGTATTTAAAAATGATTTAAAATTCTAAAAGCTATTTAAAAATGAAAAGAAATAGTGAAATTTTTATGAGAATTCTAAAATAATATTTGAAATCTAGGAAATATAAAAAAAATGGAAAAATAAGCAGAAAAGTGCTTATTGGCTTAAAAACTGCTTATTACAAGTGCTTATTAATAAGCACTTGTAACGAAATTTTATGAAACTATCACAGAAGGTATAAAGAACTCAACTAAGCTCTAATTAACAGAATTCAGACCAAAATTGCACACAGAATACTCAAATGAAACAATTAAGCAGTTGACAATAGCACTATGAATAAGCAAATAAGCACCAGGTTAAGCCAGGAGCTCAGAAACAATGAAATATACTACAACAACCTCAAATAAACTCAGAATGCACAAGTAAACTCAGATAGTATGCTAGAATGTACAAAAGCAGGTTGAAAATGAAATCAGCAACTAATGAACTCAGGTCCTAATTGCAGCAACAAATAAGCAGTCCTAATAAGCTCTAAAGTACAAACTTATGGGGGCAAAAGCAAGATTACACTACTGAGAACACAAAAACACAAAAAGCCCTATGCCTAATGATCAATTGCTACTCTAATTAGGTGCTAGATCAGCAAGCAGAAACACTAGTATGCATGCAAATAACAGAAAGTTTGACTAATGAATTGCACCTACAGTTTGACTAAACTTAATTTCCACAGCTCAATTCTCATCCTACATGTATGCAAAGCTGGATTAAACTTAAAAATCTCAAACACAAACACAATAAGCAACAGATGACTACAAATGCATGGACAGATAATACTAATAGCAGTCAGAAATTGGATTATAGGTGATCTTTGACTTTTAATGAACAAGCTATCAATATAATGCAATAAATGACCTATATTAACCTGTAAGTGACTACCAATGCAGAAGACACATCAAAATAACAACTAGAACATCAAGTAAAAAGCAGATCAAAACAACCCTAAGATGACAGATTACACTAGGACATGCAGATGTTAAGCTCAGATCTTCAAACAAATTATCACACTAAGTTTAATATCAAGAAGAGAAGCTAAATCAGCAGCTAACAACAACAACTAACAATAAGAGCACAATTCCATAGATCAAGTAAAATTTAAGGCGGTTTCATGTAAATTGAGTGAACAAACAATGAAATCACTTCACAAGATCACTATATACTAACAAATGATTCATGAAACAGATTCTAACAACAAATAAGCAAGCAATATAGATCTACACTTATCAAATTCTAGAATACTTTCTAGAATAAAAAAATGAAACTGAAAACTTACAAAAGACACCTCAGCTCAAAAAGAGGTGATCACTTGATAAAGGCCTATCTTTAGATAGACCTAACCAGCCCCACAACAACATGATCTATCTCCATTATACCCAGATTCTTCATCATCACAACATCTTTGACTTTCATTGACCAAAAGTGTATTTTGAGATTTTGATTTATTTATGCTAAACTAATACTCACAGAAGCTAGGAGGCTAGAATAAGCTTGAATCTATAAGAAAAAAAACTTTATTGCAAGCTGTATTAAGTAACTAAAACATCTTTTTTAATTTTCTGGGTTTTTTCTTTTGTTGTTTTTATAAAAAATTTAACAGATATGAGAGATTAAAAGTTTGAAAAAGCTTAAAAGGGAGCTTCTGTGAAGCTAAATATATCAGTACTTGAGCTTATGAAGTAACTTTTAAAACTAAAATACAAGTAAATGAAAGTAAATTGCAAATAATTAAGAGAAATTCACTAAACTTTCATTAACAAACTGAATTATTACAAGAAGAAATACACATTTAACAATCTAAAATCATTTTAGCAGCACTTCGTTACCTATTTTCTACATACCTAATTGAGTGAAAATAAGTCCTATTTATAAGAAAATGAGAGTGAGGGATGGGAAAATATTAGAAGCCTCTGGAAACTTGAATCAAGACCCTTCAATCTCTTTGTGCTTCCTCCATCCAATAATAGCCCTTGGATCAGGTTTATTAACGTGGCTCAACCAATGAGAGGTCTTTAAACTGACAGGTTGGCAATCCTTATGCGTCCACATTCTCTGTCCTTGTTAGAAGGATCTAATGCTGAGCAAATGATGTGTTCTAACCAATTATAAACTACCATGTGTCCACGAATCTCCTTATCCTTCTTTATGACAACCTCCTGTGCACGTGGGGTGGCTTCTAGAAGCTCTATGATTGGTTAATTAAAGGTTAATTGGGGTAAAATGGGGTAATTAGGATGAGTGGTAAATTAGGATTCTTATGGATAAGAGGTTGGAGATGTGCGGGTAACAAATTGGGGGGAGGGAAGGGATTTATTTGTTATTTTATTTATTTAGACTTGTGGTTAGATAGTTTTAACCGAGTGAGGGTTGGGCCGGGTTTTGTAAATGGGAGGTGGGCTTGAGTTATGATAGATATGGTGATGGGCTTATGGTTGTAACGGATTGGGTTTGTTTAAATGGGTTTAAGATTAATGATTTGGCAGATTTGGTTTAAGTAGTAACAAGAACCCAAGGACCATTTTTGTAAATTTTCTGAAATCCAAGGACTAATTCTGCCATACTTCATAAATTGTATCCAAGGGCTTGACTTGTCAAACTTTGATAATTGAAGGGCCTCTGTTGACTTTCTGAGCTCTGCTTTGACTTTTTGGCTCATTCCACTCTCGTGCTCGTTTTTGCCGGTTTTCGTTTGATTTTTGTCTTTTTGTAAAATATCCATACCTGCATGATCACAAACATAAAAACACACATTCTTTGGCATTTGTTAGCATAATTAGTCTATTTGGTCGATATTTGACAATGAAAAAGTATGTAAATTCACACATACCAAAATCCCCCAGACTAATGTATTGTCATGTCCTCACGCAATGTGATCAAATCACGCTTTTGAGATAAATAATTTCAAAACCTCTTTTTACTAACTTTGAAAAGTAGCAAGAATGTTCAAAAGAGATTTGAAATCATTTATTCCCTAAAACGCCCCGTTTACCCATTTTATTCCATATACTAACTTTACACTATTATTTTTGTATTTTTCACTTTATTCATGTGACGGTATGTTAACTTTCATTATTTTGCAATAACGTTTAGGGTCATAAAGTAGAAACACAACTCATAGAGAAGTGACCATACAGATAAAGTTCGTCATCGTTGATTTTACACAAGCTCCCAAACTAAGCTTATGAACGAGATCACAACNACGGATTGGGTTTGTTTAAATGGGTTTAAGATTAATGATTTGGCAGATTTGGTTTAAGTAGTAACAAGAGTTATGCCAAGGACCATTTTTGTAAATTTTTTGAAATCCAAGGACTAATTTTGCCATACTTCATAAATTGTATCCAAGGGCTTTACTTGTCAAACTTTGATAATTGAAGGGCCTCTGTTGACTTTCTGAGCTCTGCTTTGACTTTTTGGCTCATTCCACTCTCGTGCTCGTTTTTGCCGGTTTTCGTTTGATTTTTGTCTTTTTGTAAAATATCCATACCTGCATGATCACAAATATAAAAACACACATTCTTTGGCATTTGTTAGCATAATTAGTCTATTTGGTCGATATTTGGCAATGAAAAAGTATGTAAATTCACACATTCCAAAATCCCCCAGACTAATGTATTGTCATGTCCTCACGCAATGTGATCAAATCACGCTTTTGAGATAAATAATTTCAAAACCTCTTTTTACTAACTTTGAAAAGTAGCAAGAATGTTCAAAAGAGATTCGAAATCATTTATTCCTTAAAACGCCCCGTTTACCCATTTTATTCCATATACTAACTTTACACTATTATTTTTGTATTTTTCACTTTATTCATGTGACGGTATGTTAACTTTCATTATTTTGCAATAACGTTTAGGGTCATAAAGTAGAAACACAACTCATAGAGAAGTGACCATACGGATAAAGTTCGTCATCCTTGATTTTTCACAAGCTCCCAAACTAAGCTTATAAACGAGATCACAGCCTACTTAGAAATTAGATGCCAACACTACTCATAAAAGTTACTTGTGAAATAACCTCTTGCTCCTAAATCTTAGTGTATCTAGAATTTTTTAAATTAAGATGAGAAATGAATTGTTTCATATTTTCTCGTTCCAATATGTTTTTATCCGATAAAGATACCAAGAATTAAGACGCTAAGTAGTTATTCATCTTCTCTCAAGAACCATTGCCCGAAAAATGAGGTCCACATCAAGGATTTTTGATACATATACACTCTTATTCACATACAACGAAGACTTTGGAATCATACATCATAATAGACTTAAGTTGGGGAGTACTACACGTGCACCTCATGTGCCCGATCTAGGATCATTCACATGCACCTCACGTGCCACCAACTTGTCTAACACTAAAACACATATCCATAAATCTCATAATTGAATTTTTTCATTCTTTTTCATTCATTCTTTTTCATACTTTTTTTTTTTCACTTTTTTCACTTTTTGAACTTTTTTTTTTCTTTTTTTTACTTATAACCAAGGAAGTTTAACGGGTAGTTCCGAAACCTCATACATTTAACACAATACTCTTGACTTGTATCCTTGATGTGTACCCAATTTTTAAAGAAAGGATTCTTTTAAGAAGATAAAGAACTAAATTTCATCAAAACCTAAATATCTTTAATTATTTATACACAAGATATGGGGTGAAACAATCTGATGGGAACAAAAGGCCACAAATACCTTCGATGAGCTCTAAAGAGAACCAACTACTCCACGTATGGCATATAAATTCTAAATAAACTCTATCATCTCTCGCTCTTCGCATTTTTAACAAATCTCAAATAATGAGATCCGCGAATACTTAGCCGATAATCAGCGACGCATATATAAAGTCAAATATGGAAACATGCAAACTCTAATAAAAGAATTCGCGTTTTCTAATTCCTTATGTAAAAGACTAGCGAAAGCTTTTAAGCTGCGCATGTGTAAATTCAAGTACGGGAACTTGCAAATTCTAATAAAAGAATTCGCATTTTATAGCTCCATGTGTACAAGACTAGCACAAGCTTATATGATCATCATTGGTTAAGGGAACAAGCTAGGGCTCAACACGCCCGGATCAAATCAAAATTTTATTCCTACTCTCGCCAGCTGGAAAGTCAACAAGGTGTTAAAACACTTATTATATTTTTGCATAATTTTTCAACTTTTTCACTTTTTTTTTTCAATTTTTAGGAAAAGCGGGGTTGCGAGAGTAAACGACAAAAGTGAAAGTGCAAGGTCAAATCGAATCGAAGATTCACCTCCCCCCCCAGACTAAAGATAAACATTGTCCTCAATGTTTCAAACGTAAGGGTAATCCTAACAAAAATCTAGGGCCGCTAAGATTTTTGGATATCGGATTTCCATAAGCAACGAAGAATGATACTCGAGTGGAGAAGAGAAACAACGAGCACGAGAGTCATCATAATTCGGGACAATCCTGGACATTCACAAACAACCACGAAAAACACAAGAGTGGAAGAGGTCACCCCTCCTCACGTTATTTATTAGAAAATAGGAAAGAATATAGAAATGATAAGCATGGGTTGCCTCCCAAGAAGCTCTTTGTTTTTGTTTACCGAGTCACGTAGCTTGACTCGATCCCCGAATTCAATCGTCCTTGGGGAAGTTTGGAGATCTGGGACTACCATGGGTGGTATATCCCCTCCAAAGTAATGCTTGATTCTATGACCGTTCACCTTAAAGTTGGGACCATCGGGTTGAGATAACTCGACGGTACCATAAGGGAACACATGGGTAATAGTGAATGGTCCAGACCAATGGGTCTTAAGCTTGCCCGAGAAAATCTTCAATCGAGAATTAAAAAGAAGGACTCGGTCTCCTACATTGAAATCACGATTCTTAATCTTAGCATCATGAATCCTCTTCGTTTTCTCTTTGTAGATTAAAGAATTCTCATAAGCTTGATCACGCAATTCAACCAGTTCATTCAATTGTATTTTACGATGATCACCCGCGGTCTTAAGGTCAAAATTAGCATGTTTTAAGGCCCAATAGGCTTTATGCTCTAACTCGATGGGTAAATGACAAGCTTTTCCGTACACGAACTTATATGGAGTACACCCGATGGGTGTTTTGTAAGCGGTACGGAAAGCCCATAATGCATCATCTAGCTTATCGGCCCAAGAGGCACGATTACCATCTACGGTCCTTTCTAATATCCTCTTAAGTCCACGATTGGACACCTCAACTTGACCGCTCGTTTGCGGATGATACGCGGTACTAAGACGATGAGTCACTCCATATTTAGACATAACTTTGGCGAATTGATCATTACAAAAATGAGTACCACGATCACTTATGATAGCACAAGGTGTAACAAATCGGGAAAACAAACTTTTCAAGAACTTAACCACTACTCGGGAGTCATTTGTGGGGAGCGCTTTCGCTTCAACCCATTTAGACAAATAATCGACCGCCACGAGTATGTACTTATTCCCTCTTGAAGATGGGAATGGTCCCATAAAATCAATACCACATATGTTAAAGATTTCACAAACTTGAATAGCGTTTTGAGGCATCTCATCACATTGTGAAATTTTTTCTTGACGATGGCACGAGTCACAAGAATTCACCAAGTCTTGTGCATCTCGNTAGCGTTTTGAGGCATCTCATCACATTGTGAAATTTTTCCTTGATGATGGCACGAGTCACAAGACTTCACCAAGTCTTGTGCATCTCGGTATATCGTCGGCCAATAGAAGCCGGAGTCAAAAACTTTTTTAGCGGTAAAATTGGCACCATGATGTCACCCCGTGGGTCCATTGTGGCATGCCATAAGAATCTAATCGGCTTCCTTGCCGTGAACACATCTCCTAATCACTTGGTCCGCACAAACTCTAAACAAATAGGGGTCGTCCCAATAATAATGCTTAACATCCTTAAAGAATTTGTTTTTCTGTTAAGACGACATCCCTTTCCTTATGAAATTCCCCGCATGGTAATTCGCAAAGTCGGCGAACCAT
The DNA here is from genome assembly GCA_014162995.1 of Artemisia annua. Classification (NCBI taxonomy): domain Eukaryota; kingdom Viridiplantae; phylum Streptophyta; class Magnoliopsida; order Asterales; family Asteraceae; genus Artemisia; species Artemisia annua. The sequence continues at coordinate 37,925 of LBNU01024822.1, read as the reverse complement.
GGGGCACTATTATCACTATGTGATACACTCCCAAGTGTCTCGAGAGGAAATGATTCATTTATATCCTTTTTCTCGAGAACACTTTGATGGGGATTTTCGAGTCTAGATAAATGATCGGCGGCTAGGTTCTCCGCTCCTTTCTTGTCTCGAATTTCAACATTGAATTCTTGAAGGAGGAGAACCCATCGCATTAATCTAGGTTTAGCATCTTGTTTATTCATTAAGTATTTCAAGGCCGAGTGATCCGTATACACTATGCACTTTTTCAAAAGAAGGTAAGGTCGAAACTTTTCAAAGGCATATATAACGGCTAACATCTCTTTCTCAGTAGTTGTATATTGAGATTGAGCGTCATTCATTGTTTTACTTGCATAGTGTATCGGCTGAAAATACTTGTTCTTTCGTTGCCCCAAGACCGCCCTGATAGCATAATCGCTAGCATCGCACATAAGCTCAAAAGGCAAGTCCCAATCGGGGGCAACTAAGATCGGAGCCTCCGTTAATTTCTTCTTAAGAATATTAAATGCATTGACGCACTCATTTGAGAAGATAAACGGGGCATCCTTTTCAAGAAGGTGGGTCAAAGGTCGGGCTATCTTAGAGAAATCTTGAATGAATCGTCTATAAAAGCCGGCATGACCGAGGAAACTTCGAATTCCCTTGACGGTCGTGGGATGAGGTAGTTTTGCGATCACATCGACTTTAGCTCTCTCAACCTCAATCCTGGCCTTAGAAATCTTATGGCCAAGGACTATACCCTCTTTAACCATAAAGTGACATTTCTCCCAATTGAGAACCAAATTAGTTTCTTCACATCGTTGGAGCATTTTCTCCAAATGGGAGAGACAAGACGTAAAAGAATCACCATATACCGAAAAATCATCCATAAAGACCTCCATTGTTTTCTCGATCAAATCGTGAAATATCGCCATCATGCACCTTTGAAACGTGCTCGGAGCATTACATAAGCCAAAAGGCATACGTCGATAAGCAAACGCTCCATAAGGGCAAGTAAAAGTGGTCTTTTCTTGATCCTGGGGATCAATCGGAATTTGAAAGTAGCCGGAAAAACCATCAAGAAAACAATATAACTCATTCCCCACTAGACGTTCGAGCATTTGATCCATAAAAGGAAGCGGGAAATGGTCTTTACGAGTCGCATCATTAAGTTTACGGTAGTCGATACACACTCTCCATCCGGTGATGAGACGTGTGGGAATTAACTCATTATCATCGTTCTTCACAACGGTAATACCACCTTTCTTCGGAACACAATGAACCGGGCTAACCCATGGGTGGGGTAACTTATCCCAGCATCGAGTAATTTGATAACTTCTTTTTTAATAACTTCATGAATTTTTGGGTTAACCCGTCGTTGTTGTTGGACGGAAGGTTTGAAATTTTCTTCAAGCAAAATCTTATGAGTACAAAAACGAGGGTCTATGCCCTTGATGTCGGAAATTTGCCAAGCGATGGCACTTTTATGCTTCTTAAGCACATCTAGAAGACGGTTGTTCTCCTCATCTTGAAGGGATTTAGAAATAATAACAGGAAATTTGTTGGTTCCTTCTAAGAAAGCGTACTCAAGATGAGGAGGTAACTCCTTGAGCTCGGGCTCAAGAGGTTTTTCGTTAGACGGCTCAACTTCTTTGACATCTTCAACATAAATGTCCTTCGGAGGGAGAGGCGAAAACGGATCTTCATTCAAAAGTTGTTCAAGCAAAAGAATATCTCCCTCGATATCGATATCAGATTGATCAATTTCCGATGAAACTGATTTATTAGAAAGACAAATCTCGATCTCTTCCATAGTAAAAGCACTTCCCTCAAACGGAGTGAGGGAAGGGGAAGAGTCGGCAACAATAGGTTGAGAAGAAGGAGTGGGATTGCCACTTGAAGCATTATGAGAAAAACAAAGTAGTTCTTGAGAATACTCCTCCGAAACTTCATCAATAACATCAATACGGTTTACGGACATGCAATCATCGGTGGAGGAGTATCTCTACGTTTGGGCCAAGTTAAACGTGACGGCTTCATTACCATTTCGCAAAGTAATCTCGTCATCATAAACATCAATCAACGCACGGCCCGTCCTTAGGAAACCTCTCCCGAGAATGAGAGGAACCCTTGGATCGGGATCAAAATCAACAATCACAAAATCGGCAGGGAAATGGAATTTTACAACATTAACAATGACATCCTNCTCTACGTTTGGGCCAAGTTAAACGTGACGGCTTCATTACCATTTCGCAAAGTAATCTCGTCATCATAAACATCAATCAACGCACGGCCCGTCCTTAGGAAACCTCTCCCGAGAATGAGAGGAACCCTTGGATCGGGATCAAAATCAACAATCACAAAATCGGCAGGGAAATGGAATTTTACAACATTAACAATGACATCCTCGGCGATTCCAATGGGATGAGACGTAGATCGATCGGCGAGCTCGAGGTTCATGCAAGTGGGAGTAGGATCAGGAAGAGACAATTTCTTCCTCATCGATTTAGGCATAAGGTTAATGCTAGCACCTAAATCGGCTAGGGCGAAGCATTGAACCATCCCCGGAAAATTACACGGAATTAAGAACTTTCTGGGATCTCCGAGCTTTTCGGGAAGCTTCTTAAGGAGAACCGCGGAATAATTTTCATTCAAAGGCGTTTTTGTCATTTCAAACAATTGTTCTTTGTTATTCAACAAGTTTTTTTTATCATCGACGCAAATTTTGGCATCAAAACAACGGCATCCGCGAGACTTAAATCAAAGCGAAGATCTTGAAAGATTTTATAGAATTTTTCCTTTTGGTGGTTTGTTGTCTCGCGGTGCTTTTGATCGTTTAAAATAAGGAAGTTTAGTTTTAATGGGTTCTTCTTGTTCAAAAATGACTTTTTCCTTTCCTTTAGACACATTTTCTTTTTCTTTAGACGTTTGGACAACCGGAGGTTGGATGTTTTCGGTCCTCCCGTTATTAGTAGGAAGTTCCATATCCGTTGTCGCCTCGGTTTCACGGTCGACTACCTTGGGAGGAAGAGAAGAAGAGGTAGTCGGAGCCGTAGGTCCATCATATGAAACACCACTTCGTGTCGTGATCGCCTTAACATCGCCCCTCGGGTTAGCGATCGTGTTGCTTGGAAGAGACGTAGTACCCGAACCTGAGGGTCAATCATTTAAAGACTTCTTAATATCAAGGATCTCCTTAGCCAATATCTCCTGAGTTTTCATTATTTGCTTAAGAATCTCATCCGAGGGTGACGGATTTTTAACATTTTGATTTTGATTATTGAAATTTTGCCCTCGGTTATTTTGATGAAAACCTTGATTATGATTTTGAAAATTTCCATGATTTTGATTTCCATGATTAACATTCCCATGATTAGCATTTTAAAAATTCCCTTGATTCGGGCCTTGGTTATGATTTCCTTGGTTTTGAAAACCCCAATTTTGATTATACCCTTGATTTTGATTTTGAAAACCATGATTTGTTCGATTTTGGTTTTGATTGACTTGATTGTTTCGATTTTGCACAACTTGATTTTGCGGCTGGTTATTAAAGCCGGGTGGTGGTCCAAGATAATTGTTAGAACGGTAGCTAAGGAGATTCCGATCTCCTTGGGGTTGGTAACCGTTACCACCCATATTTGTAGCATACACGCTCTCGTGAGCAAAAGCACCGGTTGCCGGACACTCATAGTACGGATGTGGACCACCACATGTTTCACAACTTTGATTCACAACATTGATGGTTTGAGAAGGTTTTTCTTTATCTTTAACGAGTAGGCTAATTTGTTTAGTAAGAGTTGTAAGAACGTTCATCACTTCATCATTAGATTTGCTATTAGTACTTGAAACTTGAGTTTTGCATCTAGAAGTCCTAACTCTAGCTTTATTTTCAATTATTGTGAAAGCTTCTTGAGTATTTTGAGTTAACAAGTTTCCACCCGCAGCAGAATTGAGTGAATCTTGATCAGCATGACACAACCCATTATAGAAAGTATCAATCTGGTGCAAGGGTGAGAAACCATGATTAGGACATTTTTCAAACAACTCCTTAAATCTATCCCAAGCTTCGCTGAACGATTCATCAAAAGCTTGTTGGAAAAGAAAGATTTGAGTTCGGAGATTAGAAGTTTTAGAAGGAAGATAGAAATGATTCACGAACTTGGAAGCTAATGCAATCATCGGTGGAGGAGTATCTCTACGTTTGGGCCAAGTTAAACGTGACGGCTTCATTACCATTTCGCAAAGTAATCTCCTCATCATAAACATCAATCAACACATGGCCCGTCCTTAGGAAACCTCTCCCGAGAATGAGAGGAACCCTTGGATAGGGATTAAAATCAACAATCACAAAATCAGCATGGAAATGGAATTTTCCAACATTAACAATGACATCCTCGGCGATTCCAATGGGATGAGACGTAGATCGATCGGCGAGCTCGAGGGTCATGCAAGTGGGAGTAGGATCAGGAAGAGACAATTTCTTCCTCATCGATTTAGGCATAAGGTTAATGCTAGCACCCAAATCGGCTAGGGCGAAGCATTGAACCATCCCCGGAAAATTACGTGGAATTAAGAACTTTCTGGGATCTCCGAGCTTTTCGGGAAGCTTCTTAAGGAGAACCGCGGAATAATTTTCATTCAAAGGCATTTTTGTCATTTCAAACAATTGTTCTTTGTTATTCAACAAGTTTTTTATCATCGACGCAAATTTTGACATCAAAACAACGGCATCCGCGAGACTTAAATCAAAGCGAAGATCTTGAAAGATTTTATAGAATTTTTCCTTTTGGTGGTTTGTTGTCTCGCGGTGCTTTTGATCGTTTAAAATAAGGAAGTTTAGTTTTAATGGGTTCTTCTTGTTCAAAAATGACTTTTTCCTTTCCTTTAGACACATTTTCTTTTTCTTTAGACGCGTGGACAACCGGAGGTTGGATGTTTTCGATCCTCCCGTTATTAGTAGGAAGTTCCATATCCGTTGTCGCCTCGGTTTCACGGTCGACTACCTTGGGAGGAAGAGAAGAAGAGGTAGTCGGAGCCGTAGGTCCATCATATGAAACACCACTTCGTGTCGTGATCGCCTTAACATCGCCCCTCGGGTTAGCGATCGTGTTGCTTGGAAGAGACGTAGTACCCGAACCTGAGGGTCAATCATTTAAAGACTTCTTAATATCAAGGATCTCCTTAGCCAATATCTCTTGAGTTTTCATTATTTGCTTAAGAATCTCATCCGAGGGTGACGGATTTTGAACATTTTGATTTTGATTATTGAAATTTTGCCCTCGGTTATTTTGATGAAAACCTTGATTATGATTTTGAAAATTTCCATGATTTTGATTTCCATGATTAACATTCCCATGATTAGCATTTTGAAAATTCCCTTGATTCGGGCCTTGGTTATGATTTCCTTGGTTTTGAAAACCCCAATTTTGATTATACCCTTGATTTTGATTTTGAAAACCATGATTTGTTCAATTTTGGTTTTGATTAACTTGATTGTTTCGATTTTGCACAACTTGATTTTGCGGCTGGTTATTAAAGCCGGGTGGTGGTCCAAGATAATTGTTAGAACGGTAGCTAAGGAGATTCCGATATCCTTGGGGTTGGTAACCGTTACCACCCATATTTGTAGCATACACGCTCTCGTGAGCAAAAGCACCGGTTGCCGGACACTCATAGTACGGATGTGGACCACCACATGTTTCACAACTTTGATTCACAACATTGATGGTTTGAAAAGGTTTTTCTTTATCTTTAACGAGTAGGCTAATTTGTTTAGTAAGAGTTGTAAGAACGTTCATCACTTCATCATTAGATTTGCTATTAGTACTTGAAACTTGAGTTTTGCATCTAGAAGTCCTAACTCTAGCTTTATTTTCAATTATTGTGAAAGCTTCTTGAGTATTTCGAGTTAACAAGTTTCCACCCGCAGCAGAATTGAGTGAATCTTGATCAGCATGATACAACCCATTATAGAAAGTATCAATCTGGTGCAAGGGTGAGAAACCATGATTAGGACATTTTTCAAACAACTCCTTAAATCTATCCCAAGCTTCGCTGAACGATTCATCAAAAGCTTGTTGGAAAAGAAAGATTTGAGTTCGGAGATTAGAAGTTTTAGAAGGAAGATAGAAATGATTCACGAACTTGGAAGCTAAATCTACGCAAGCGTGAATTGAGTTCGGTGGTTCCTTTTCCAGCCAAGTCCGGGCTGCCCCTTTGAGGGAAAAATGAAACAATTTCAACTTAACAACATCATACGGAACTTGATTAATCTTAATTGTTTCAGCAATGTCGGTGAAGTTCCTTATGTGCACATAAGGATCTTCGTGCTCAAGACCGTGAAATGAGATACTCGTGATTAGATTGAGTAACCCGTGATTGATCTCAAATTGATTTGCTTGAATATCGGGTATCACGATGGCCATCCTTACACCATTGAATGGTGATTGGAGTTGTTCCTCCATCGGACGCAAATTATAAAACGGTTGAGGTCCCACTGGAGGGATATCATTTTGTTGAGCACCACCCATCGACGGGGGTCCCATATCTTGACCGTTATTGGTCATATCCTCAACGGTTGAGAAATGAACACGATTCGTGTTAATATCGTCAAAATTATTCAAACTTGAAAAATCAACCCGGTGATTATGTCGAATAATCCGTTCGGGATCCGAAAGTGGTGAAAGAAGATCGTTCGATGAAGAACGAGTGTTCATACACCAAAAAGAAATCAAAAGTGAAAAAGAAAAACAAAATTTAGAAAAGAAAATATATTTGGTTTTTATATATAAGAAAACTTTAAAATCACAATATTTTTTTTCTTTTTCTTTTGTTTTGTTATTTTTGTGATCGATTCGTCACACGAAATCGTTTCCTTCAAATCTACGCACAACGAGGGTGTCGGTGTAGAATTAAAGTAATCCGAAAACGACTAATTTCACGATCTCTTTTTGCGTTCGAAGTTATTTGGTTTACAACACTCTGTAGAGGTAGAGTGAGGATGATTTATTATATTTTTGGTATTTAGCAAACACTTTAGGAAAAGTGTTTAATATTTTTGATTTTTTTACTTTTAATATAAGAAAATATATACAAGGAAGGTTTTTCAAAACAACGATTTTTTCAAAAACGAAAACCAAAATTCACTTCAGCCTTCCCCGGCAGCGGCGCCAAAAATTGGTTGATATGAAAACCAATTATATATCATATAAGTCCAAAGTATTGCTTAACGAATAAGCAAGACCCGGGTCGTGGTCCGTGTGAAGGTGAATAGAATCGTGGTCAACGATTCGTGAAAGCGTGTTGTGAAAATATGAAAAGTGAATATTTTTGAGTTTTACAATTAATAATATGAAAATACAATAAAAAACAAGTAATCATGTAAAACGTACAAGCACGTAAAGCATAAATGTCAAAAAACGTAACGTAAACTAAAAATAACGTCTATGTTACAAATTAAAACGTAAATTTTAAGCTAGACTAAACCTACGGGCTCAAATGAAAATTTTAAAACTTTAAAATGATAAAAGAAAATTTTAGGAAAAAGAAAAATATTATTTTGACTTTTTATTTATTTATTATGAATTAAAAACTATTTGTGAATTTTTATTTAATAAAAGAAAATCTAACTAATTATAAAATGAAAAATTTATTCTACAAATTTATTTTCTAAAAATCTTAATAAACTGAAAAATGAAATTGAAAAATAAAATCAGAAACTATTTTTGTCTTTTTGTGATTTAATTTGTATTTAAAAATGATTTAAAATTCTAAAAACTATTTAAAAATGAAAAGGAATAGTAAATGAATGAGAAAAATTCTGAAATTTTTATGAGAAATCTAAAATAATATTTGAAATCTAGGAAAAATAAAAAAATGGAAAAATAAGCAGAAAAGTGCTTATTGGCTAAAAAACTGCTAAACGAAATTTTATGAAACTATCACAGAAGGTATAAAGAACTCAACTAAGCTCTAATTAACAGAATTCAGACCAAAATTGCACACAGAATACTCCAATGAAACAATTAAGCAGTTGACAATAGCACTATGAATAAGCAAATAAGCACCAGGTTAAACCAGGAGCTCAGAAACAATGAAATATACTACAACAACCTCAAATAAACTCAGATTGCACATGTAAACTCAGATAGTATGCTAGAATGTACAAAAGCAGGTTGAAAATGAAATCAGCAACTAATGAACTCAGGTCCTAATTGCAGCAACAAATAAGCAGTCCTAATAAGCTCTAAAGTACAAACTTATGGGGGCAAAAGCAAGATTACACTACTGAGAACACAAAAACACAAAAAGCCCTATGCCTAATGATCAATTGCTACTCTAATTAGGTGCTAGATCAGCAAGCAGAAACACTAGTATGCATGCAAATAACAGAAAGTTTGACTAATGAATTGCACCTACAGTTTGACTAAACTTAATTTCCACAGCTCAATTCTCATCCTACATGTATGCAAAGCTGGATTAAACTTAAAAATCTCAAACACAAACACAATAAGCAACAGATGACTACAAATGCATGGACAGATAATACTAATAGCAGTCAGAAATTGGATTATAGGTGATCTTTGACTTTTAATGAACAAGCTATCAATATAATGCAATAAATGACCTATATTAACCTGTAAGTGACTACCAATGCAGAAGACACATCAAAATAACAACTAGAACATCAAGTAAAAAGCAGATCAAAACAACCCTAAGATGACAGATTACACTAGGACATGCAGATGTTAAGCTCAGATCTTCAAACAAATTATCACACTAAGTTTAATATCAAGAAGAGAAGCTAACTCAGCAGCTAACAACAACAACTAACAATAAGAGCACAATTCCATAGATCAAGTAAAATTTAAGCCGGTTTCATGTAAATTGAGTGAACAAACAATGAAATCACTTCACAAGATCACTATATACTAACAAATGATTTATGAAACAGATTCTAACAACAAATAAGCAAGCAATATAGATCTACACTTATCAAATTCTAGAATACTTTCTAGAATAAAAAATGAAACTGAAAACTTACAAAAGACACCTCAGCTCAAACAGAGGTGATCACTTGATAAAGGCCTATCTTTAGATAGACCTAACCAGCCCCACAACAACATGATCTTTCTCTATTATACCCAGATTCTTCATCATCACAACATCTTTGACTTTCATTGACCAAAAGTGTATTTTGAGATTTTGATTTATATATGCTAAACTAATACTCACAGAAGCTAGGAGGCTAGAATAAGCTTGAATCTATAAGAAAAACAACTTTATTGCAAGCTGGATTAAGTAACTAAAACATCTTTTTTTATTTTCTGGTTTTTTTCTTTTGTTGTTTTTATAAAAAATTTAATAGATATGAGAGATTAAAAGTTTGAAAAAGCTTAAAAGGGAGTTTCTGTGAAGCTAAATATATCAGTACTTGAGCTTATGAAGTAACTTTTAAAACTAAAGTACAGTAAATGAAAGTAAATTGCAAAGAATTAAGAGAAATTCACTAAACTTTCATTAACAAACTGAATTATTACAAGAAGAAACACACATTTAACAATCTAAAATCATATTAGCAGCACTTCGTTACCTATTTTCTACATACCTAATTGAGTGAAAATAAGTCCTATTTATAAGAAAATGAGAGTGAGGGGATGGGAAAATATCAGAAGCCTCTGGAAACTTGAATCAGGACCCTTCAATCTCTTTGTGCTTCCTCCATCCAATAATAGCCCTTGTAACAGGTTTATTGACATGGCTCAACCAATGAGAGGTCTTTAAACTGACAGGTTGGCAATCCTTATGCGTCCACATTCTCTGTCCTTGTTAGAAGGATCCAATGATGAGCAAATGATGTGTCCTAACCAATTATAAACTGCCATGTGTCCACGAATCTCCTCATCATTCTTTCTGACAATCTCCTATGCACGTGGGGTGGCTTCTAGAAGCTCTATGATTGGTTAATTAAAGGTTAATTGGGGTAAAATGGGGTAATTAGGATGAGTGGTAAATTAGGTTTCTTATGGATAAGAGGTTGGAGATGTACGGGTAACAAATTGGGGGGAGGGAAGGGATTTATTTGTTATTTTATTTATTTAGACTTGTGGTTAAATAATTTTAACCGAGTGAGGGTTGGGCCGGGTTTTGTAAATGGGAGGTGGGCTTGAGTTATGATAGATATGGTGATGGGCTTATGGTTGTAAGGGATTGGGTTTGTTTAAATGGGTTTAAGATTAATGATTTGGCAGATTTGGTTTAAGTAGTAATATGAGTTATCCCAAGGACCATTTTTGTAAATTTTCTGAAATCCAAGGACTAATTCTTCCATACTTCATAAATCGTATCCAAGGGCTTGACTTGTCAAACTTTGATAATTGAAGGGCCTCTGTTGACTTTCTGAGCTCTGCTTAGACTTTTTGGCTCATTCCACTCTCGTGCTCGTTTTTGCCAGTTTTCGTTTGATTTTTGTCTTTTTGTAAAATATCCATACCTGCATGATCACAAACATAAAAACACACATTATTTGGCATTTGTTAGCAAAATTAGTCTATTTGGGTCGATATTTGGCAATGAAAAAGTATGTGAATTCACACATACCACTATCTTTTACGGTTGATTAGTTTGTTACAATTGTGTAGATGACGGGTTGTATTCCTTAATACCATTCGTAGGGCCGTATACGATCTTCCTTAACTCTATAAGTGTATACTTCATCCTATGGCAACACGTTTAGTATCCAAACCATGAAATCACTAATAATTACTTATGCATTAAATACAACCAAATTAATCGTAGTACACATCCGATTCATGTTTCTTAGAACGTTCAAGCAAGTCGCCAATTAGAAGTTAGCCAGTTTTTCTAAGCCTAACATCGATATCACCCACCCACAACAATTAATAACAAACCATCAACCAATAATCAATAGCTAGGTTTCATTAGAACTAAGCAAACACAAGAAGAACCTAGCCTAGCATGTTAATTTAAAGACAAGCATAAGATAGAATCAAACAACACATAGACATATTGAATGATTAATGGAAGACTTATCTTTAATTAAGCATGGATGAAACAATGGTGAAAAACCCTTGAAAAAGGCAGTAAAATCGACCTAGGGTTTATCCCTAAAGTTCTCCCAAAAGTTGCAAACTTTAATGAAAGAAAATCCTAAAATATATATAGATATTACATTCTGACAGCGTCAGGTTATAAATCCTGACGCCGTCAACCCGCCGTGTTTAGGGTTGTTGAGGCAACATGATCAAGATCTCATAATGTTTTAATTATGACAAATAAACCATCGAAACACATAAAATAACAAACGCTAGCCAAAATTCCCCAACATTCATATCTGCTGCTGACGCCAAGGTTCTGTGAATGTTGGGACAAATTTTGAAAGTCGGCTTTACCAACTTTCTATACACTTTCTTATACACTCATACATACACTTCCCTATACACTTATACACTCTTTTCTACATACTCACATACACACACCTTTATTTTCAAAATACACATACTTCACTCACATACCTCTCTTCACACACACAAGGCTCCCCATCCAGTCATACTTACACATTCCTTACATATACAACTCATACTCTACACATCCCATCCTTATACAACATATTCTCTACACTCCCAATACCTTTACATTCAAAATACACACACTACTCACAACCACTTCAC
>LBNU01024822.1:840-25737 GCA_014162995.1 Artemisia annua | reverse complement strand
AAGCTAAAATGATGATCTACAATGCTCTACTTCGAAGGGAGTTCGAGAGAGTCCATATGTGCAAGACCGCCAAGGAGATTTGGCATTCACTTATCATCACACATCAAGGCAACTCACAAGTCAAGGATTGCAAGATCGATCTACTAATTCAACAATATGAAAAGTTTGTTGTCTCGGATGAAGAAACCATTGACAATGGATATACACGGTTTAATGCTATTGTCACAAGTCTCACGGCTTTGGATCCTAGCTTTTACAACAAGAACCATGTAAGAAAGTCTCTTCGCGCTCTTCCGGTGAAGTGGCGACCGAAGGTGGCGGCCATTGAAGAAGCCAAGAACTTGGCGGAGCTTTCTCTAGACGAGCTTATAAAGTTTATGAAATGTTTCTTGAAAACGACAAGGTTACAACCAAAGACAAGAAGGAGAAAGTAAAGTCTTTAGCCCTTAAAGCTAAAGTTACTAAGAGCCAAGCAAGCGAAGTTGGTAGTAATCTAGAAGGGAGTGATGAAGAAGAGATGAATGATAAAGAGTTCAATCTCATGGCTAGAAACTTTAGGAAGTTCTTTAGAAAAGGTGGAAAGTTCCAACGACGGAATCGGCTAGATAACCGAACTAATGATCGAAGAAACAAGAAGGGGAAGAGTAAAGCCGGTGAAGATCAAAGCGCGAAGATGAATGCTTCAATTGTGGTAGCAAAGACCACTTCATTAGTGATTTCCCGAAGCCTCTAGATTACAAAGCATTCATTGGCGGTGTATGGAGTGACAATGAAGATGACAACCAACCGGACAAGGAAGCTACATGTCTTATGGCAATTGAATCACATGAGGTACAACATAACTCTACTATTTGCAAAAAATCTTTTGATATTAATGAATTGCAAAAGGAAAATGAGGAGTTACTAAATTGTTATGAGGAAGTATTTAGAAAATTAAAATTAACAATTAAAGAAAAACGTTCTTATAAAGAGGAACTTTCTAAAATACTTCATAAAAACAATGAACTTGAAATTGAAGTAAAAAGACTTGTCACTCTTCAAGAGAATGTTGAATCATGTAAGGATTGTGAGAATCTCACACTTAAGGTTGCCTCTTTGAGTGAAGAAGTCTCGCAACTTCAACAAAAGTCATTAAAATTCACAAAATTTGAAAAGTGTAGTAATGATTTAGACAAAATGTTGAAACATCAAAAATTGTCCCAAGATAAGGAAGGTCTTGGATTTTCAAAAAACGAGAAAACTACTTCTGAGAGTCTAACTAAACCCATTGTTTTGTAAAAGCAAGTGAAAATGAAACTCTCGAAACCTCCAAACCTGACGCGTCAACGCGCCAGCAACGCGTCAGGAATCCGAGGAAAAGAAGAGCTCAAACTAAAGGCTTTATTAAACCAATCATTCCTCAAGTTCCTCTTGCAAACACTCAACATAATCAAAGACCCATCGTACGGAATGAAGCCACAAAACCATATTACAACCCGGTTTCACAAAATGGTCTTAGATATACTCAAGCTCGAGTTGACCAAAGACCTCTTTTACCTACTCCAAATATGAGACCTTCGTACTCCTTAAACCAAAGACATGTAAGACCAAGCTTTCAAAACAAAACACATGTTCAAAACCACCATTGGTTTATTCTTTCAAAATACGGCATCCAACAATTATATATATTACTTCAAGACCCAAGAGTGTTCAACTTGGGATTTTTATGTGCTAACCATATCGGACCCAAGAAACAATGGGTACCAAAAGTTTGAGTTGCATTTCTAATTTTAGGTATGCTTCAAGGAGTATCAACAAACAAAATCTCAACCTAGTAAAGATGTCGATCGTAAGCATACCATACTTGAAATCTTCTCTAAGGAAAAGGATACAAAACGAGGTAATGTGTCTTGTAACTCCGAAATTAACCTTGCATCTATGGTAGATAATTCCAATCTATGGCTTAGGAGATTAGGTCATGCTAACATGCGATTAATTCACAACATTGCATCTAAAGAATTGGTTAGGAAATTACCTAAAGAGAAATTTGATAATCATTTTTGTGATGCATGTAAAGTTGGTAAGCAAGTCCATGCAAGCCATAAGCTTAAAAATATGATTTCAACATCAAGAGTTTTAGAACATTTATATATGGATTTGTTTGGTCCATCCACTATTCAAAGCTATGGAGGAAACTTCTACACTTTGGTAATAGTGGATGACTATTCAAGATATACTTGGACATTATTTCTAAAAGCTAAAAATGAAGCATTTAACAAATTCAAAGTCTTGGGGAAAAATTTGCAAAACCTACTGGGTTGTTCAATTGTCTCAATTCGAACGGATCATGGTAGAGAATTTGACAATGAAATACAATTTGGAGTCTTTTGTGATAAACATGGAATCTCTCATAACTTTTCGGCTCCTCGCACTCCTCAATCTAATAGGGTAGTTGAAAGGAAGAACCGAACATTACAAGAGATGAGTCGTACAATGTTAAACGAACAATCCATCCCACAAAAATTTTGGTGTCATGCCGTAGAAACCGCATCCTACATACTTAATAGAGTTTTGATTAGAAAGACCATTAATAAAACACCTTATGAGATTCTTAGAGGTAAAAGGCCATCCCTAGAGTATTTTAGAGTCTTTGGTTGCAAATGCTTGATCTTCGATTCCTTAGGAAATCCAAACTTAAATGATACTACAAAATATAATGGAATCTTTCTAGGATATTCACAAACCTCAAAAGCTTACATTGTGCTTAACAAGAAAACCTCAAAAGTTGAAGAATCATGCAATGTAACTTTTGATGAAACTCCTCCAAAATCTAGGACATTACCTTTACTAGATGATCATATCATAGAAGAAGATGCATGTCAAAATAGGATAGAATCACCAAATAATGATCTAGAAGAAATATTACCAAGAGTAGAGAACATTAAGGAAGTTAGAGATCATCCTATAGATCAAGTCATGGGAGAATTAGATGAAAGAACACTTAGATCACATGCTCAAGACAAAAGCAATTATTTTGCATTTGTGTCAACAATAGAACCTAAGAATATTAAAGAAGCCATAAAAGATGAAAATTGGGTCATGTCAATGCAGGAGGAATTAGATCAATTCTTAAGAAATGATGTATGGGTCTTAGTTCCTTGTGCTAGTGGTTACACTATTATAGGAACCAAGTGGGTCTTTAAAAATAAGCTTGATGAAAATGGAATAGTTTGTAGGAATAAAGCTAGGTTAGTAGCTCAAGGATATAATCAACAAGAAGGTATTGATTATGATGAAACTTATGCACCCGTTGCACGATTAGAGTCCATAAGAATCTTACTTGCATATGCATGTAGTTATAAATTTAAACTCTTTCAAATGGATGTAAAAAGTGTGTTTCTAAATGGAGTCATCGAAGAGGAAGTGTATGTTGTACAACCTCCCGGTTTTGTAGATTTTCAAAAACCTAATCATGTTTATAAGCTCAAAAAGTCTTTGTATGGACATAAACAAGCTCCTAAAGCTTGGTATGATAGATATCAATCTTTTCACTTGCATAATGAATATAAAATGGGTATGGTAGATAACACCTTATTCACAAAGAAAAAGGAAAAGCATCTTATTATTATTCAAATCTATGTAGATGATATCATTTTTGGATCAACATGCCAATCGCTTTGCGATGAATTTGCAAAACTAATGCATAATGAATTCGAAATAAGTATGATGGGTGAACTTAGCTTTTTTCTAGGATTGCAAATTAACAATTAAATGATGGAATATTTTTCAATCAATCTAAATACATTGGAGAGATGCTTAAGAAATTTGGATTGGAAAATTTGAAGGCTACCAAAACCCCTATTTCTAGAAAAAGAGTTCTCACCCTTGACAAAGGAAACAAATCCGTTGATAACACTAAGTATAGGGGCATGATAGGAAGTTTACTATATCTTACGGCAAGTAGGCCAGACATAATGTTTAGTGTTTGTCTTTGTGCTAGATTCCAAGAAGATCCTAAGATCTCCCACTTAGAAGCCGTTAAGAGAATATTTAGGTATATTAAGGGAACTCAACACCTAGGCCTTTGGTATCCAATGGATACGGGGGTAAAAGTGTTGGTTTATGCCAACTCGGATCATGCGGGAGATATAGTTGATTTGAAAAGCACTAGTGGAATATGCACATTTGTAGGTGCATGTTTAACATCATGGTTCTCTAAGAAACAAACGTCTTTCGCCAATTCCATAACGGAATCCGATTATGTGGCGGCCGGAAGGGCTTGTCAACAAGCGTTATGGATGAAGCAAGCGTTTGTTGATTATAACGTCATGTTAAATGAAGTAACTATATTATGTGACAATACGTGCTCTATCAATCTAGACTCAAACCCAATTGATTACCCTCGAACCAAGCACACTGAAATTAGACATCACTTCCTAAGAGATAACATCACTAAAAACCACATCACCATAGAGAAAATACCTTGTGTAGACAAAATTTCTAAGATCCTAGCAAAACCCTTAGATAAAGATCAATACAATTATTTGAGATTAGGACTAGGAATGAGATTACTAGAAGATGAGGAGGATGCAAATGGTAAGAAAGAAATAATGGAGAAATCTTAAGTACAAACCTTTTTCTAAAAATCCACTAAATCATATTTCTCAAATATAATCATGCTAAATTATGTCCTTTAAATCTATTATCCAAACAAAGCTTTATTAACCATTAGACACTTATCAATCATCTTCTTTATAAAACCTCAAGAGGTCTTTCAAACCTAATACATCCTCCACTATACTTTAGAAAACAACTCTCAAAATAGGAAGTATGTCTCTTTCGGAAGGGTCTATTAACAACAATCAAGGTAATCATAACCCGGAGAGCTCTAAGAGATTGAAAAGGTCATTCATGGATATGATGAAAAATGAAGGTGATGATAGGATTATGTTTGAGTATGGGTTGAGGACCTTTGCGGAAAGTGAAGTGTGGGACTTAATTAAGGAACCATTAAGTCCAAGGTTAAGTGAAGATGAGTACTCCATTTGTTGCGAAAACACCGCACACATGGTCAATGCTCTCAAAGAATCAAGGATTGAGTCAAGGGTGATGCTCTTGTCCATCCATGAAGGAATCATGGAATTGCTAACCACTATCTCCAAGATGAATAGGAAGTTAGAAGATGATAAGGTGAAAGGAAAAGGTGTCACAAATCACAATTTCAGGTCATTTTCCAAACCTCGATAATTTACTGTTCACAAGTTACTATTCATCATTTACTATTCACCGATCACTATTCATCACTTCACTATTCATCATTTTCGGAGTCAGTTTGAGATTCTGAGAAACATTCATAAATTTTACTATTCATGTGACACTATTCATTTCCGGAAGGAAAACACTATACATGGTCATCATTCGTCTTTTTGTAAACCTAGTTTATGGGTATTCAAATTCGCGTAACCGGTTAGGTTTAGCTGCGAAATCATGCATCATCAGTAAGGACACATCATATACACTAGAGTAGTCTACATATCATCAGTAACATCATCTGTACATTAGGTCATGCACGAGTTTGTGTGATTTTCATTAACGTATGTTTAATTATTTAATTAACGTTACCACTCAGTTTTTACTACTAACATATACCTGACACTCCTGACTATGATCCTAACATATTTTCATACTCATTATAATAATATAAAAATTATATTATTAATTTACCCGACGTTTTGAATTTATTTGGTATACGTATCGTTAAAAGTTTATAATTACGACGGTTTCCGTAATTTCAATATGACAATTATTTATTCACCCAATACAACAATGATTAAATTAATACATTCTGTTACTTGGTAAACTACTCCAAAAATTCAAATGATATTTTATAAGTCACATTTTATGTAACTTTGCACCTTTTATGTTTTATGTGTTTTAAGTCTATAATTTTAGTTTTAACAATGTTTTAACGCTCCGGATAGCTCGTGTCACATCTAAAATATTAATATTAGTTATTTGCCAAGTTACAATATTTTTATAAGTTTTGGATTTTTACGTTACCTAGTTTTAAGTTTCAGGTCTTAAAAGCTTTACATTTGCAATTACCGGGATCAAACAACACATTATAACATACAAAATAATCACCTCCCATACATTTCTGACAATCACCCACGCCCCCATTTGCTATTCCCATGATTTTTGGGATCATGTTGTGTAGATATTTTACCAACTAGTTATACATCTTTCTTTATAACTTTTTTTTTCCTTTCATTTCTTTCATAACATTTCTAACATTTAACAATAACAAATTCATTTGCTCTCCCTTGTGGCTGCACCGTACCATCAACACCATCCATCTTTTAATTGTTATTAGCTATTTTCTTCCTTAGTTGCTAATCTTGGTTCCTTGGTTGTTAACCTTAGTTTCTTTCACCAAAAATCACCCTAAAACAAACTTATTACTTCTCCATTTTCTCTCTTAACTGCCGAACCAACAAACACGCTCCATTTCATAAATACTTTTGATCTTGTGAAGATTTGGGTTCAAGAAAGATATTGGGTTATTATTAGTATAGTTTGGTTTATATAAGTTTAACATTTGGGGTTGTTTTTAATCACCAATCACTCACTAATCTTCCATTTTTGGTAAGTAATCTTTTCTTTAATCTTTTCATACTTACATTTGTTATATTTGCAAGATAGTTCTAGTAACAAAACATGCAAATATACTATGATCCATACCACTTTTAATTTATTTTACTACTTATAATGAGTTTTAACTACCCTATATTTATTCCCATGAGCCCTATCATTTTTGGTGAAGATTAGGACCCCATGACACCCTAAGAAGGTGTATGGTAGGAATAGATTAGTTTTGTGGTGTTTGGAAGTGTTTTGGATAAGTTTTGAATCAAGAAAAATGGTTTTTAACAAAGTAGAAAACTTGCTGTCCATTTTTGCGATTTCCAGAAAGATCAGCGGGCTGTGACAAATTTTGGATTACATATTTAGAAAATACACTCAAAAATGAAACCATATCCTCTGGAATCACTAAAATCCGCCTTACGATGAAAAAGTTATGTTAAAAACGAGTTAACGACGAAAACTATTATTTTCTGAAAAGTACTTGCTGTCACCCGAATTTCATGGGTAAATTCGAAGCGTTAACCTTGAACTAGCCGACCCAACTTATCAAAAATCTATTAATACGTTGTCCCACGATTTCGGGGATATAAAGAACGTAGAAAACGAGCTTATAACGAAAAAGATACAAGAGTTTGAACTTAGACGATTTTTACAAATTTCTGTCAGCACTTTAATATTTATTTTTGCCGCAAAACTGTCTTCGCAAAGTGCCATATTCCCGGCTGTTTTTCTTTATGATCCGATCAGTTTGAGTCCGAGCCGTAGTTAAATGAAATCAAGTATTTCCAGCCTACTTTTCAAATCAATTGGCTGTTTGTCGATTGAACTTGTAACGAATAAACTATGACCTCATCTTTATGCCCGAAAATCTTTCAGGAACTGTAATTTTTAACGACTAATCAAGTTGACATATTTTTTTCTATCGAGGTTCGGGACTCGTTGAGACCAAAACTCAGTGTTGCATCTTTAGACCACGCTACAAGCTTCCTAAAACCGTGTTCGCTTCCTAACCCTTATTATTCATCGATTCGCGACTAGCTTTTCGATGCTACTTATTAATATTTCAGCTATTTTTCACAATTAATATTTTTGACGATAAACATTATTTCCAAAATTATACGAGTGGTATCGATAACATACGTGTATGCATGTGTAACATCATTTCATGAATTAAATAGATCATATCATTTATATTAGGTTGCGGCTAGTGTTCGCGCCTTGTTGCCACGTCCATTACATATTCATTGTTCCATCACTACAGGTGAGTTTTCATAGCCCCGTATACATTTTAATATTGTTTTCAAATCCCACGGGGGAGAATACATTGCACCATTTTTGTACGAGCCTAAGTACCAAATTCCTTGTACATAACTTAAGTTACCGCATTGCCTTATTTAAGTCCCCATACAATCATGGACCGTTAATTATGCTTAAGCGAGAGTGAGTGGATAGATCTATTGAGGGTGACGCCTCCATCCGTGTTGGTTATACCAACAGTCAAGCGGATGCATTTCATTTTACATATACATTAGAGTGCCTGGCAAAACACTCTGGAGGGGCACATATTTCATGCAGTCAAGCTTCGGGGTCATGAGCTTAATGCTATTGTACTATTTTTCACGTGACTTTGTCATGCACATTATACTTGTGGTTATCGTACAACATTTCATTTTATAAACCTATGGAACTCACCAACATTATTGTTGACCATTTTAGCAATGTATTTTCAGGTAATTAACTTGCTCTTGTTGACATGCATTGGACCTACTTGGAGTCGCGGGAGTCGACGCGTCTCACTTTTATTTCATGCACTTATGTAAACGTTTGATCTTGTTGGAACTTGTTTTGGTAAACTTGCAACATCATTTTGGGACCTATATTTAGTAAACTCTGAATGTTTTTAATGATCAAACGTTGTATTTTCAAAACGACACTTTAGGTCGTTCAATATAACCTTGTATGAGATGCCATGAACGTTACACCCAGGTATTCAATTCCGCTTCCACTCAGGTAAATTCCGGGTGTGACAGATTAGTACTAGAGCAAAGGTTATAGCGAACTAGGTTGTCCTTTTACCCTAGACTATAACTACATCCCGATAGCATCTCATCATTACATCATAATTGCATATTCATTATTTATGTGGTTTCATTGCGCGAGTTATTCATTTCATTTCATATTGATTGTCTTAGAGACATGTCTTCGAACTCACGTCCCATCATACTCTCTTCAGACATTGGCATTGAGGATGCTATGTCATTCACTACTGTTATTGCACTACCATCAGTTACACATGCACCTACAGATTCATCATCTCATGTTACTCATGTTCACTCAGGACAAACTCTCATGTTCCGTTGTCACTGTCATTTCCGGAAGGAAAACACTATACATGGTCATCATTCGTCTTTTTGTAAACCTAGTTTATGGGTATTCAAATTCGCGTAACCTGTTAGGTTTAGCTGCGAAATCATGCATCATCAGTAAGGACACATCATATACACTAGAGTAGTCTACATATCATCAGTAACATCATCTGTACATTAGGTCATGCACGAGTTTGTGTGATTTTCATTAACGTATGTTTAATTATTTAATTAACGTTACCACTCAGTTTTTACTACTAACATATACCTGACACTCCTGACTATGATCCTAACATATTTTCATACTCATTATAATAATATAAAAATTATATTATTAATTTACTTGACGTTTTGAATTTATTTGGTATACGTATCGTTAAAAGTTTATAATTACGACGGTTTTCGTAATTTCAATATGACAATTATTTATTCACCCAATACAACAATGATTAAATTAATACATTCTGTTACTTGGTAAACTACTCCAAAAATTCAAATGATATTTTATAAGTCACATTTTAGGTAACTTTGCACCTTTTATGTTTTATGTGTTTTAAGTCTATATTTTTAGTTTTAACAATGTTTTAACGCTCCGGAAAGCTCGTATCACATCTAAAATATTAATATTAGTTATTTGCCAAGTTACAATATTTTTAAAAGTTTTGGATTTTTACGTTATCCCCAGTTTTAAGTTTCACGTCTTAAAAGCTTTACATTTGCAATTACCCGGATCAAACAACACATTATAACATACAAAATAATCACAAATCAACCACCGCCCATACATTTCTGACAATCACCCACGCCCCCATTTGCTATTCCCATGATTTGTGGGATCATGTTGTGTAGATATTTTACCAACTAGTTATACATCTTTCTTTATAACTTTTTTTTTCGTTTCATTTCTTTCATAACATTTCTAACATTTAACAATAACAAATTCATTTGCTCTCCCTTGTGGCTGCACCGTACCATCAACACCATCCATCTTTTAATTGTTATTAGCTATTTTCTTCCTTAGTTGCTAATCTTGGTTCCTTGGTTGTTAACCTTAGTTTCTTTCACCAAAAATCACCCTAAAACAAACTTATCACTTCTCCTTTTTCTCTCTTAACTGCCGAACCAACAAACACCCTCCATTTCATAAATACTTTTGATCTTGTGAAGATTTGGGTTCAAGAAAGATATTGGGTTATTATTAGTATAGTTTGGTTTATATAAGTTTAACATTTGGGGTTGTGTTTAATCACCAATCACTCACTAATCTTCCATTTTTGGTAAGAAATCTTTTCTTTAATCTTTTCATACTTACATTTGTTATATTTTCAAGATAGTTCTAGTAACCAAACATGCAAATATACTATGATCCATACCACTTTTAATTTATTTTACTACTTATAATGAGTTTTAACTACCTTATATTTATTCCCATGAGCCCTATCATTTTTGGTGAAGATTAGGACCCCATGACACCGTAAGAAGGTGTATGGTAGGAATAGATTAGTTTTGTGGTGTTTGGAAGTGTTTTGGATAAGTTTTGAATCAAGAAAAATGGTTTTTAACAAAGTAGAAAACTATCACACGAAATCGTTTCCTTCAAATCTACGCACAACGAGGGTGTCGGTGTAGAATTAAAGTAATCCGAAAACGACTAATTTCACGATCTCTTTTTGCGTTCGAAGTTATTTGGTTTACAACACTCTGTAGTAGTAGAGTGAGGATGATTTATTATATTTTTGGTATTTTGCAAACACTTTAGGAAAAGTGTTTAATATTTTTGATTTTTTTACTTTTAATATAAGAAAATATATACAAGGAAGGTTTTTCAAAACAACGATTTTTTCAAAAACGAAAACCAAAATTCACTTCAGCCTTCCCCGGCAGCGGCGCCAAAAATTGGTTGATATGAAAACCAATTATATATCATATAAGTCCAAAGTATTGCTTAACGAATAAGCAAGACCCGGGTCGTGGTCCGTGTGAAGGTGAATGGAATCGTGGTCAACGATTCGTGAAATCGTGTTGTGAAAATATGAAAAGGGAATATTTTTGAGTTTTACAATTAATAATATGAAAATACAATCAAAAACAAGTAATCATGTAAAACGTACAAGCACGTAAAGCATAAATGTCAAAAAACGTAACGTAAACTAAAAATAACGTCTATATTACAAATTAAAACGTAAATTTTAAGCTAGACTAAACCTACGGGCTCAAATGAAATTTTTAAAACTTTAAAATGATAAAAGAAAATTTTAGGAAAAAGAAAAATATTATTTTGACTTTTTATTTATTTATTATGAATTAAAAACTATTTATGAATTTTTATTTAATAAAAGAAAATCTAACTAATTATAAAATGAAAAATTTATTCTAAAAATTTATTTTCTAAAAATCTTAATAAACTGAAAAATGAAATTGAAAAATAAAATCAGAAACTATTTTTGTCTTTTTGTGATTTAATTTGTATTTAAAAATGATTTAAAATTCTAAAAACTATTTAAAATGAAAAGGAATAGTAAATGAATGAGAAAAATCCTGAATTTTTTTATGAGAAATCTAAAATAATATTTGAAATCTAGGAAAAATAAAAAAAAATGGAAAAATAAGCAGAAAAGTGCTTATTGGCTAAAAAACTGCTAAACGAAATTTTATGAAACTATCACAGAAGGTATAAAGAACTCAACTAAGCTCTAATTAACAGAATTCAGACCAAAATTGCACACAGAATACTCAAATGAAACAATTAAGCAGTTGACAATAGCACTATGAATAAGCAAATAAGCACCAGGTTAAGCCAGGAGCTCAGAAACAATGAAATATACTACAACAACCTCAAATAAACTCAGAATGCACATGTAAACTCAGATAGTATGCTAGAATGTACAAAAGCAGGTTGAAAATGAAATCAACAACTAATGAACTCAGGTCCTAATTGCAGCAACAAATAAGCAGTCCTAATAAGCTCTAAAGTACAAACTTATGGGGGCAAAAGCAAGATTACACTACTGAGAACACAAAAACACAAAAAGCCCTATGCCTAATGATCAATTGCTACTCTAATTAGGTGCTAGATCAGCAAGCAGAAACACTAGTATGCATGCAAATAACAGAAAGTTCGACTAATGAATTGCACCTACAGTTTGACTAAACTTAATTTCCACAGCCCAATTCTCATCCTACATGTATGCAAAGCTGGATTAAACTTAAAAATCTCAAACACAAACACAATAAGCAACAGATGACTACAAATGCATGGACAGATAATACTAATAGCAGTCAGAAATTGGATTATAGGTGATATTTGACTTTTAATGAACAAGCTATCAATATAATGCAATAAATGACCTATATTAACCTGTAAGTGACTACCAATGCAGAAGACACATCAAAATAACAACTAGAACATCAAGTAAAAAGCAGATCAAAACAACCCTAAGATGACAGATTACACTAGGACATGCAGATGTTAAGCTCAGATCTTCAAACAAATTATCACACTAAGTTTAATATCAAGAAGAGAAGCTAAATCAGCAGCTAACAACAACAACTAACAATAAGAGCACAATTCCATAGATCAAGTAAAATTTAAGGCGGTTTCATGTAAATTGAGTGAACAAACAATGAAATCACTTCACAAGATCACTATATACTAACAAATGATTCATGAAACAGATTCTAACAACAAATAAGCAAGCAACATAGATCTACACTTATCAAATTCTAGAATACTTTCTAGAATAAAAAATGAAACTAAAAACTTACAAAAGACACCTCAGCTCAAACAGAGCTGATCACTTGATAAAGGCCTATCTTTAGATAGACCTAACCAGCCCCACAGCAACGTGATCTATCTCCATTATACCCAGATTCTTCATCATCACAACATCTTTGACTTTCATTGACCAAAAGTGTATTTTGAGATTTCGATTTATATATGCTAAACTAATACTCACAGAAGCTAGGAGGCTAGAATAAGCTTGAATCTATAAGAAAAAAAACTTTATTGCAAGCTGGATTAAGTAACTAACACATCTTTTTTTATTTTCTGGTTTTTTTCTTTTGTTGTTTTTATAAAAAATTTAATAGATATGAGAGATTAAAAGTTTGAAAAAGCTTAAAAGGGAGCTTCTGTGAAGCTAAATATATCAGTACTTGAGCTTATGAAGTAACTTTTAAAACTAAAATACAAGTAAATGAAAGTAAATTGCAAAGAATTAAGAGAAATTCACTAAACTTTCATTAACAAACTGAATTATTACAAGAAGAAATACACATTTAACAATCTAAAATCATTTTAGCAACACTTCGTTACCTATTTTCTACATACCTAATTGAGTGAAAATAAGTCCTATTTATAAGAAAATGAGAGTGAGGGGATGGGAAAATATCAGAAGCCTCTGGAAACTTGAATCAGGACCCTTCAATCTCTTTGTACTTCCTCCATCCAATAATAGCCCTTGGAACAGGTTTATTGACGTGGCTCAACCAATGAGAGGTGTTTAAACTGACAGGTTGGCAATCCTTATGCGTCCACATTCTCTGTCCTTGTTAGAAGGATCCAATGCTGAGCAAATGATGTGTTCTAACCAATTATAAACTGCCATGTGTCTACGAATCTCCTCATCATTCTTTCTGACAATCTCCTATGCACGTGGGGTGGCTTCTAGAAGCTCTATGATTGGTTAATTAAAGGTTAATTGGGGTAAAATGGGGTAATTAGGATGAGTGGTAAATTAGGTTTCTTATGGATAAGAGGTTGGAGATGTACGGGTAACAAATTGGGGGGAGGGAAGGGATTTATTTGTTATTTTATTTATTTAGACTTGTGGTTAAATAATTTTAAGCGAGTGAGGGTTGGGCCGGGTTTTGTAAATGGGAGGTGGGCTTGAGTTATGATAGATATGGTGATGGGCTTATGGTTGTAAGGGATTTGGTTTGTTTAAATGGGTTTAAGATTAATGATTTGGCAGATTTGGTTTAAGTAGTAACAAGAGTTATCCCAAGGACCATTTTTGTAAATTTTCTGAAATCCAAGGACTAATTCTTCCATTTTTGTAAATTTTCATAAATCGTATCCAAGGGCTTGACTTGTCAAACTTTGATAATTGAAGGGCCTCTGTTGACTTTCTGAGCTCTGCTTAGACTTTTTGGCTCATTCCACTCTCGTGCTCGTTTTTGCCAGTTTTCGTTTGATTATTGTCTTTTTGTAAAATATCCATACCTGCATGATCACAAACATAAAAACACACATTCTTTGGCATTTGTTAGCAAAATTAGTCTATTTGGGTCGCTATTTGGCAATGAAAAAGTATGTGAATTCACACATACCACTATCTTTTACGGTTGATTAGTTTGTTACAATTGTGTAGATGACGGGTTGTATTCCTTAATACCATTCGTAGGGCCGTATACGATCTTCCTTAACTCTATAAGCGCATACTTCATCCTATGGCGACACGTTTAGTATCCAAACCATGAAATCACTAATAATTACTTATGCATTAAATACAACCAAATTAATCGTAGTACACATCCGATTCATGTTTCTTAGAATGTTCAAGCAAGTCGCCAATTAGAAGTTAGCCAGTTTTTCTAAGCCTAACATCGATATCACCCACCCACAACAATTAATAAGAAACCATCAACCAATAATCAATAGCTAGGTTTCATTAGATCTAAGCAAACACAAGAAAAACCTAGCCTAGCATGTTAATGTAAAGACAAGCATAAGATAGAATCAAACAACACATAGACATATTGAATGATTAATGGAAGACTTATCTTTAATTAAGCATGGATGAAACAAGGGTGAAAAACCCTTGAAAAAGGCAGTAAAATCGACCTAGGGTTTATCCCTAAAGTTCTCCCAAAAGTTGCAAACTTTAATGAAAGAAAATCCTAAAATATATATAGATATTACATTCTGACAGCGTCAGGTTATAAATCCTGACGCCGTCAACCCGCCGTGTTTAGGGTTGTTGAGGCAACATGATCAAGATCTCATAATGTTTTAATTATGACAAATAAACCATCAAAACACATAAAATAACAAACGTTAGCCAAAATTCCCCAACATTTATATCTGCTGCTGACGCTAAGGTTCTGTGAATGTTGGGACGGATTTTGAAAGTCGGCTTTCCCCTTACCCGACAAATGTGGATCTTTCAATACAGGTATGAATATGCTATGTGCTTAGTTGAGAACACTTGAAACGAGTTTTGGGATTAGAGAGATCCAACTTTTAAAACACCCACTTACGGGAAAACGCCAACTCATGTTTTCTAACTCTCGCCTCTAGCCAAGGCTTTTCTAAACTTAGGGAGCTTATATAGTTCACGTAACATCACATGAAAGCATCCATATGCTCATATCCCGTTCTTACGTCTTCTCTAATCACGTAACGGGTTTACTCCCTTATTGGTCAAACTAAGTCCAATGTCTCTTTGCGTAAACACATCCTTACCCGCATGGGTTATGCTTTAAATCAAGGCAAAGCACTTGACTTGTTTGTATCAAGGTGTTAGTTGAGTACGTCGAGTCGTGGAAAGTCACGAGTTATGAAACTATGGATTCTCGACGTTGTGTTACTTGAACTCATAAGTAACCTATGATTTTCTCAACTTATAATCTTAATTGTCTAAATCTTTTTCTTCTTAATGACAATTAGATTACTTCTTAATCTCATTTTACAAAAGTCAACTATACCAAATCTCCCACAATCCTTCCCAAAAATACCTTTCCAACAACCTCTTACAATATTCCCTTACACCTTAAACAAAGTGTACTTTGTCTCCTCACATACTCCCACACAATATTCTCTGACTTTACCAACTTTCCATACACTTTCTTATACACTCATACATACACTTCCCTATACACTTATACACTCTTTTCTACATACTCACATATACACACCTTTATTTTCAAAATACACATACTTCACTCACATACCTCTCTTCACACACACAAGGCTCCCCATCCAATCATACTTACACATTCCTTACATATACAACTCATACTCTACACATCCCATCCTTATACAACATATTCTCTACACTCCCAATACTTCTACATTCAAAATACACACACTACTCACAACCACTTCACCTTCTACACACACAAGGCTCCCCATCTTTTCACACTCTTACACACTTACATATTCCCTTACACACATCTCTTCACTCTTACATAATCCAACTCATACACATCTCACCTCCTCTCTAATTCAACACATGGCAATTAATCCTAGCCATCCATTTCAAACAAAACCATCTCAACCATCCATCTCACCCTTTCCCTCCAAGGAAGGAATATTCCCTTGGATATTCTCCTCTTAACCCAACCATGGTTCTCCTAACCCAACTATGGTTAGTTCTCTACTCTTAACCTTGGTTAACTCTTAACCACACCAAGGATGGAATATTCCCTTGGATTTACGCATTAACCTAACCATGGTTTATTCTCTACACACTCTTCTAACCTAACCATGGTTACTTCTTAACCCAACCTCTCTCTTTTCTATGCCATATGAGGAATACCCATTCTACCCCTCTACTCAATTATCTCTTCTTTCTTGCTATCTTTGATAATTGATTTTCTAACAAACACTTCACAAAATATTTTCCTAATTGGCTATTTGAGTTGGTAAATCTTAGATCGATTAATGTTAAGGAATAGTGTGAAGTATAATTGGGGGTTTAGCAAGGTTAGGTATTTATAAGATCCAACACCCAACACTTGGGAAAAATACAACAGAGTTCCTGGTGCGCTGCCCACGCATTGACGCATGGATAACGCGCCGGCCTCAGTAAATTTTTCCCAAGTTTGGGTCTTGGCCTATAAATACCCCCTTGCCTCTTGTATTCCTCACCCCTTGCCATTATTCTTTCTCTCTACATTCTTTCTCTCTAATCTCTCTATTGTCTCTTGTGTTCTTAGTTAAACACACTAACATCTTTGAAAGAAAACATCTCCTTGCAAGGGAAGAATCTCAAGAACTTAATCCACTCTTGTGATTGTGTCGAGGGTCTTCTTATCTTTACCCTTTCTACTACAATCGAGTCTCTAGGTTAGGTTAGGGCTTGATTAAACAAACACTTATTAATTCATTCAATTGTTTGTATGGGAAGTCTTGTGTCTTGGTGACCAAGCCTAGATCATTGGGGATCTAGTTGGGGTTTGATACTTCCGGTGGGAAGTCTTGGTAGTGGTCTTGGTGACCCTTAGGTGAAGTCGAGTCACGAGGTTCTTTTGAGTGGTTTCCGAGGGCGGAATGCCGTTGGCGAGTAACTCCTTCTTTGTGAGCATCGATATTGGTGAATATCGGTGGAGTAAATTGTAACGGTTTGTAGTCCACTTTCTCTACACTTAACCTTGGTTAACTCTTAACCACACCAAGGATAGAATATTCCCTTTGATATACCCTTTAACCTAACCATGGTTTACTCTCTACACACTCTACTAACCTAACCATGGTTACTTCTTAACCCAACCTCTCTCACTCTTCCCTAGTGAGGAATATTCCATGGCATATTCTCTTCTATTATGCCATGTGAGGAATACCCATTCTACCCCTCTACTCAATTATCTCTTCTTTCTTTCTATCTTTGATAATTGATTTTCTAATAAACACTTCACAAAATATTTTCCTAATTGGTTATTTGAGTTGGTAAACCTTAGATTGATTAATGTTAAGGTTTTGTGTGAAGTATAATTGGGGGTTTAGCAAGGATAGGTATTTATAAGATCCAACACCCAACACTTGGGAAAAATACAACAGAGTTCCTGGCGCGCTGCCCACGCGTTGACGCGTGGGTGACGCGCCGGCCTCGGTAAATTTTTCCCAAGTTTGGGTCTTGGCCTATAAATACCCCCTTGCCGCTTGTATTCCTCACCCCTTGCCATTATTCTTTCTCTCTACATTCTTTCTCTCTAATTTCTCTATTCTCTCTTGTGTTCTTAGTTAAACACACTAATCCACTCTTGTGATTGTGTCGAGGGTCTTCTTATCTTTACCCTTTCTACTACAATCGAGTCTCTAGGCTAGGTTAGGGCTTGGTTGAACAAAACTATATTCATCCATTCATTTGTTTGTAAGGGAAGTCTTGTGTCTTGGTAACCAAGCCTAGATCATTGGGGATCTAGTTGGGGTTTGACACTTCCGGTGGGAAGTCTTGGTAGTGGTCTTGGTGACCCTTAGGTGAAGTCGAATCGCGAGATTCTTTTGGGTGGTTTCCGAGGGCGGAATACCGTGGGAGTAACTCATTCTTTGTGAGCATCGATATTGGTGAATATCGGTGGAGTGAATTGTAACGGTTTGTAGTCCACCGAAAGTATTATACTAGTGAATAGTATCGGTGTCATGGATTCGCAACTGGATGTACGGATGGTATAAACCCCCCATCCCGAACCAGTATATATCGTGGTGTTCTTTACTTGCTTTATATACTTGTGGTTGTGATTGCGTTTGTGGTTGTTCTTACTTAGACCACTTGGTTATCTTCGAGGCTTAAAGTTTTTAAACGTTCTAGAAGCCAAAGAAACCGTATTCACCCCCCCCCCCTCTACGGTTCTACAATTGGTATCAGAGCGGAATACTCAAGTTTTTGAGCGTTCAAACCTTCCCGAGAAGTCCTTTTAAGTCAAAAACTTCTTTTCCAAAAATCTAAAATCCTAACTAAGATTTTTTGTAAAAGTTGAGTATAGATCCATGGCTCAAGAGAACTACGTTGAGGGGTGTTCTATGCAAAGACCATCTTTGCTAGAAACCGATGGGTTTTGTTTTTGGAAAACCCGGTTTGAGTCCTATGTTAGGTCCAAAGATCTCGACTTATGGGAGATCATCCAAAACGGTGATTTTGTCTACATGATGCTAGATCCCGAAACCAAGTTGATGGTGGAGAAACCATACTTGGAGTTAAAGGAAGATGAGAAGAAAAGACTTGTTAAAAATCAAGAAGCCAAAATGATGATTTACAATGCTCTACCTCGAAGAGAGTTTGAGAGAGTTCATGTGTGCAAGACCGCCAAGGAGATTTGGCATTCACTTATAATCACACATCAAGGCAACTCACAAGTCAAGGATTGCAAGATCGATCTACTCATTCAACAATATGAAAAGTTTGTTGTCTCGAATGAAGAAACCATTGACAATGGATATACACGGTTTAATGCTATTATCACAAGTCTCACGGCTTTGGATCCTAGCTTTTACAACAAGAACCATGTAAGAAAGTTTCTTCGTGCTCTTCCGGTGAAGTGGCGACCGAAGGTGACGGCCATTGAAGAAGCCAAGAACTTGGCGGAGCTTCCTCTAGATGATCTTTTCGGGAATCTTAAAGTTTATGAAATGATTCTTGAGAACGACAAGGTTACAACCAAAGACAAGAAGGAGAAAGTAAAGTCTTTGGCCCTTAAAGTCAAAGTTACTAAGAGCCAAGCAAGCGAAGTTGGTAGTAGTCTAGAAGGGAGTGATGAAGAAGAGATGAATGATGAAGAGTTCAATCTCATGGCTAGAAACTTTAGGAAGTTCTTTAGAAAAGGCGGAAAGTTTCAACGACGGAATCGGGTAGATAACCGAACTAATGATCGAAGAAACAAGAAGGGAAAGAGTAGTAAAGCCGATGAAGGTTCAAAGCGCGAAGATGAATGCTTCAATTGTGGTAGCAAAGACCACTTCATTAGTGATTGCCCGAAGCCTCTAGACTACAAAGCATTTATTGGCGGTGTATGGAGTGACAATGAAGATAACAACCAACCGGATAAGGAAGCTACATGTCTTATGGCAATCGAATCACATGAGGTACAACATAACTCTACTATTTGCAAAAAATCTTTTGATATTAATGAATTGCAAAAGGAAAATGAGGAGTTACTAAATTGTTATGAGGAAGTATTTAGAAAATTAAAATTAACCATTAAAGAAAAATGTTCTTATAAAGAGGAACTTTCTAAAATACTTCATAAAAACAATGAACTTGAAATTGAAGTAAAAAGACTTGTCACTCTTCAAGAGAATGTTGAATCATGTAAGGATTGTGAGAATCTCACACTTAAGGTTGCCTCTTTGAGTGAAGAAGTCTCGCAACTTCAATAAAAGTCATTAAAATTCACAAAATTTGAAAAGAGTAGTAATGATTTAGACAAAATGTTGAATCATCAAAAATTGTCCCAAGATAAGGAAGGTCTTGGATTTTCAAAAAACGAGAAAACAATTTCTGAGAATCTAACTAAACCCATTGATTTTGTAAAAGCAAGTGAAAATAAAACTCTCGAAACCTCCGAACCTGACGCGTCAACGCGCCAGCAACGCGTCAGGAATCTGAGGAAAAGAAGAGCTCAAACTAAAAGCTTTATTAAACTAATCACTCCTCAAGTTCCTCTTGCAAACACTCATGATAATCAAAGACCCATTGTATGGAATGAAACCACAAAACCCTATTACAACCTGGTTTCACAAAATGGTCTTAGATATACTCAAGCTCGAGTTGACCAAAGACCTCTTTTACCTACTCCGAATATGAGACCTTCATACTCCTTAAACCAAAGACATGTAACACCAAGCTTTCAAACCAAAACACATGTTCAAAACCACCCTTGGTTTATTCTCTCAAAATACGGCATCCAACAATTATATATATATTACTTCAAGACCCAAGAGTGTTCAACTTGGGATTTTTATGTGCTAACCATGTCAGACCCAAGAAACAATGGGTACCAAAAGTTTGAGTTGCATTTCTAATTTTAGGTATGCTTCAAGGAGTATCAACAAGCGAAATTTCAACCTAGTAAAGATGTCGATCGTAAGCATACCATACTTGAAATCATCTCTAAGGAAAAGGATACAAAACGAGGTAATATGTCTTGTAACTCTGAAATTAACCTTGCATCTATGGTAGATAATTCCAACTTATGGCATAGGAGATTAGGTCATGCTAACATGCGATTAATTCACAACATTGCATCTAAAGAATTGGTTAGGAAATTATCTAAAGAGAAATTTGATAATCATTTTTGTGATGCATGTAAAGTAGGTAAGCAAGTCCATGCAAGCCATAGCTTATAAATATGATTTCAACATCAAGAGTTTTAGAACTTTTACATATGGATTTGTTTGGTCCATCCGCTATTCAAAGCTATGGAGGAAACTTATACACTTTGGTAATAGTGGATGACTATTCAAGATATACTTGGACATTATTTCTAAAAGCTAAAAATGAAGCATTTAACAAATTCAAAGTCTTGGGGAAAATTTTGCAAAACCTACTGGGATGTTCAATTGTCTCAATTCGAACGGATCATGGTAGAGAATTTGACAATGAAATACAATTTGGAGTCTTTTGTGATAAACATGGAACTTTTCGGCTCCTCGCACTCCTCAATCTAATGGGGTAGTTGAAAGGAAGAACCGAACATTACAAGAGATGAGTCGTATAATGTTAAACGAACAATCCATACCACAAAAATTTTGGTGTCATGCCGTAGAAACCGCATCCTACATACTTAATAAAGTTTTGATTAGGAAGACCATTAATAAAACACCTTATGAGATTCTTAGAGGTAAAAGGCCATCCCTAGAGTATTTTAGAGTCTTTGGTTGCAAATGATTGATCTCCGATTCCTTAGGAAATCCAAACTTAAATGATACTACAAAATATAATGGAATCTTTCTAGGATATTCACAAACCTCAAAGGCTTACATTGTGCTTAACAAGGAAACCTCAAAAGTTGAAGAATCATGCAATGTAACTTTTGATGAAACTCCTCCAAAATTTAGGACATTACCTTTACTAGATGATGATATCATAGAAGAAGATGCATGTCAAAATAGGATAGAATCACCAAATAACGACCTAGAAGAAATATTACCTAGAGTAGAGAACATTAAGGAAGTTAGAGATCATCCTATAGATCAAGTCATCGGAGAATTAGATGAAAGAACACTTAGATTACATGCTCAAGACAAAAGCAATTATTTTGCATTTGTGTCAACAATAGAACCTAAGAATATTAAGGAAGCCATCAAAGATGAAAATTGGGTCATGGCAATGCAAGAGGAATTAGATCAATTCTTAAGAAATGATGTATGGGTCTTAGTTCCTTGTCCTAGTGGTTACACTATTATAGGAACCAAGTGGGTCTTTAAAAATAAGCTTGATGAAAATGGAATAGTTTGTAGGAATAAAGCTAGGTTAGTAGCTCAAGGATATAATCAACAAGAAGGTATTGATTATGATGAAACTTATGCAACCGTTGCACGATTAGAGTCCATAAGAATCTTACTTGCATATGCATATAGTTATAAATTTAAACTCTTTCAAATGGATGTAAAAAGTGCGTTTTTAAATGGAGTCATCGAAGAGGAAGTATATGTTGCACAACCTCCCGGTTTTGTAGATTTTCAAAAACCTAATCATGTTTATAAGCTCAAAAAGGCTTTGTATGGACTTAAACAAGCTCCTAAAGCTTGGTATGATAGATTGCAATCTTTTCTCGTGCATAATGAATATAAAATGGGTATGGTAGATAACACCTTATTCACAAAGACAAAGGAAAAGCATCTTATTATTATTCAAATCTATGTAGATGATATCATTTTTGGATCAACATGAATTTGCAAAACTAATGCATAATGAATTTGAAATGAGTATGATGGGTGAACTTAGCTTTTTTCTAGGATTGCAAATTAAACAATTAAGTGATGGAATATTTT
Organism: Artemisia annua; assembly: GCA_014162995.1. Classification (NCBI taxonomy): domain Eukaryota; kingdom Viridiplantae; phylum Streptophyta; class Magnoliopsida; order Asterales; family Asteraceae; genus Artemisia; species Artemisia annua. Next base: position 3,033 of record LBNU01024822.1, on the reverse strand, counting down.
TCAATCAATCTAAATACATTGGAGAGATGCTTAAGAAATTTGGATTGGAAAATTCAAAGGCTACCAAAACCCCTATTTCTAGAAAAAGAGTCCTCACCCTAGACAAAGGAAACGAATCCGTTGATAACACTAAGTATAGGGGCATGATAGGAAGTTTACTATATCTAACGGCAAGTAGGCCGGACATAATGTTTAGTGTTTGTCTTTGCGCTAGATTCCAAGAAGATCCTAAGATTTCCCACTTAGAAGCCGTTAAGAGAATATTTAGGTATATTAAGGGAACTCAACACCTAGGCATTTGGTATCCAATGGATACGGGGGTAAAAGTGTTGGTTTATGCCAACTCGGATCATGCGAGAGATATAGTTGATTTGAAAATCATTAGTAGAATATGCACATTAGTAGGTGCATGCTTAACATCATGGTTCTCTAAGAAACAAACGTCTTTCGCGAACTCCATAACGGAATCCGATTATGTGGCGGCCGGAAGGGCTTGTCAACAAGCGTTATGGATGAAGCAAGTGTTTGTTGATTATAATGTCATGTTAAATGAAGTACCTATTTTATGTGACAATACGTGCTCTATTAATCTAGACTCAAACCCAATTGATTACCCTCGAACCAAGCACATTGAAATTAGACATCACTTCCTAAGAGATAACATCACGAAAAACCACATCACTATAGAGAAATTACCTTGTGTAGACAACATTTCTAAAATCCTAGCAAAACCCTTAGATAAAGATCAATTCAATTATTTGAGATTAGGACTAGGAATGAGATTACTAGAATATGAGGAGGATGTAAATGGTAAGAAAGAAACATTGGAGGAATCTTAAGTACAAACCTTTTTCTAAAAATCCACTAAATCATGTTTCTCACATATAATCATGCTAAATTGTGTACTTTAGATCTATTATCCAAACAAAGCTTTATTAACCATTGAACACTTATCAATCATCTTCTTTATAAAACCTCAAGAGGTCTTTCAAACCTAATACATCCTCCACTATACTTTAGAAAACAACTCTCAAAATAGGAAGTATGTCTCTTTCGGAAGGGTCCATTAACAACAATCAAGGAAATCTTAACCCGGAAAGCTCTAAGAGATTGAAAAGGTCATTCATGGATATGATGAAAAATGAAGGTGATGATAGGATTATGTTTGAGTATGGGTTAAGGACATTTGCAGAAAGTGAAGTGTGGGACTTAATTAAGGAACCATTAAGTCCGAGGTTAAGTGAAGATGAGTACTCCATTTGTTGCGAAAACACCGCACACATGGTCAATGCTCTCAAAGAATCAAGGATTGAGTCTAGGGTGATGCTCTTGTCCATCCATGAAGGAATCATGGAATTGCTAACCACTATCTCCAAGATGACTAGGAAGTTAGAAGATGATAAGGTGAAAGGAAAAGGGAAGATGGTAAAGAAGGAAGACTCCCTAGGGCTTAACCTAGGAATCTAGGTCACTTGTTTAAATGTTGTCATCAAGTACTAGTATAGTGCTTTTAGAAAAAGTACTAGGATAGTTCTTGTAAAATAAATGTGTAGCATATTTTGTTCATGTATGCTTGAAATGAAATGGGATCCTTTGGGACTAATATACCTTGCCATGCATATACTTGTAGTCAAATATATATGTGAACTAACCCATGTTGTAAGTATCCAAATGGTCACCTAACCCATCTTGGACTTTCACATGAGAAGATCTTTTGGTTGTTGTATGTTGTGTGTTTTTATGTAGCTAGGCCACCGCAAAGGTGAGGCTCTTGACCCGCGGATCCCAGCCTTGAAACAAGGGGGAGCAACGATCTAGGGGGAGCTATGTTCAAGGGGGAGCACATTCGCCTTTTTGATTCGACAAAAGGAGGAGAAAGAAAGCAAGAGAGTGAAGACCTATTCAAGCTAAAGAAACAAAGTCTTCACCAAATTACAAGGCAAGGTCAAGATGCAAGCTACACCAAAGGCGCGCTTTGTCTTCGCTACGTTTTGTAATTTTATTTGCTTTCGGTTTTTATTTGTCATCATCAAAAAGGAGGAGATTGTTGAGGCAACATGATCAAGATCTCCTAATGTTTTAATGATGACAAATAAACCATCGAAACACATAAAATAACAAACGTTAGCCAAAATTCCCCAACATTCACATCTGCTGCTGACGCGCCACCCACGCGTCAACGCGTGGGTGACG
>LBNU01024821.1:189528-218446 GCA_014162995.1 Artemisia annua | reverse complement strand
GCGGAAATAGGGAGGTTTTCCATACACTTAAGATTAAGTGCGGGTGGAAGTAGCGATACACACCCTTAGGGTGGAAATATGCCACGGGAGGTGAAGGGGGTGAGTGAATGGCTTCCTTCATCCTAAAACTACTTGGATAATAATGGTTGATGGGTGGGTCGGTTCATCTTTTGTCTCCTAGATGTAAATCTAAGGATGGAAGGTTGTGTAAAGATTGAGGTTTCGGTTCATCAACATTAGGAAATTCCCTATAACTAAGAGTAAGGTTATCACTGCAAGTATTCAAACCTATTTCCTCTAGTGGTACTTGGTCCAAGGGTTCTACCTTCATTGGGATTCCTAAAGTCTCTTCTACTTCTTCTGGGTAAGTCACGGGCGGTGTGGGTGCCTCAAATGATAGTAGGACTTGTGGGGTACTTTGTGGGCTTGGATTATCCACCTCATCCTCCTTTGTATCTAGATTACCTATGTGTTCGTTTTGTACTATGATGTTAGGCGACATCCATTTAGGTATCTCAACATTAGCGTATTCATCCCCAAACAAACTTGTTTCATGATCCTTAAAATTTGTGGTCAATTGACTTGCACTAACGTTCGTTGGGTTGTCTACTCTATAATAATATTGGGCACAATCTTCTATGGCATCCCATGCTTCTTCAGCATTTAATTCCCTAAGGTCCTCATTGGCAAAATCCTCAATGCACCTTTGGTTACATTGGTCGACACGATAGTAAAAGATTTGGATTAGGGATGCTAAATCGAAACTTTGATGAGGGACTATCCGGAGTAAATTTTTAAAACGAGTCCATGCATCATATATGGGATCATCTCGATATTGTTTGAACATCAAGATGTCATTAGGGTTGAATGGATTTCGTGGTCGGTGGTATGGTTGATTCGCGTACTCCATAATGGTGAACGGAAGAGTCAATGGAAAGGTTTTTACGAACAAAGACACAAAGAAAAGATAGACTACGAGAAAGCTAATAAAAAGAAAAATAAAATCTCACTCGATAGGAATATAATGAGTAGACCTAATAAATTAAATTCCAACCTAAGCAATAACTATTCCCCGGGCTGCAGCGCCAAAAACTTGATGCGTGGGTTTTGCAACCTTCGCAATAGGTTTTACCTCTCAAGGGATCTTGAGAAGCTTACAATCCCCACCGGGCAGTGTACCTGACCGATGTAGTATAGTGAAGTGGCAAGTACCGGGAGATTGATCGTTCAACTCAAAGAATAGTGTTCGTTAGGATTGAAATTTATCTACTAGGTCTAGAGGTGAGGGATGATTCTTTTTGTATTTTTATATTTTATAGAAAGCAAGTAAAAATCTCGGGTTTTGGAAGGAGGGGCGGAATTAGTTGCTAATCAACTAACCCAAAAGCTACTACTTATACTAATGTGTGTGCCATCGGAGATTCATGCGGCTCGTTATACGATTGAGCAGTCTACGGCAATGTGTCATTTGACATCTAGAATACCATGCCGAGGGAACAGCCCGAATCTGGCGGGATTGTCTATGCCCCGGCACAAGAACCTTACACCCTGAGAGACACACAGAAACTTTATACTTATCTAACTGTCCTAAAAAGGGCGATGACTGCTGACGCATAAACTTATGAAGCTTATCCCATTAATGGTTTTTGTAATTTTTGGATATCTCCCGGGTGGGGATTGTTAAGATGACGTATGAATGTGAAATTTAGAAATATCTTTTTTGTGTTATAAAGTGAATTGTGTGTTTGTTATCGATTAATTAAAGTTAAACATAATATGACGGTGCTACGCCGCTCGTAAAGTTCTCCCCGGTGCGCTTAAAAACAGAATGTATAAAGTGTTCTCGGCTAGAATTGATTTGGAGACTCCTTTCGGTTGCAATAGTATGTTAGTTCTGACGGTGCAAGTTTTCCTCAGTGTAATGTAAAGTTCTACGGTTTATACAATGTGAAGCATGTTCTGCTTTGTTGCACTGCACTTAGTCAATATATTTTCTAAAGGCGATGACGATTGGGTTTTATGAGAAACCGAAAGGATGGCAAAGTGATTTTATCACCTTTCGCAAGGACCCTTCAACTCGAGCTTACTAAATCTAAACAGTTGGACAATAATCTGGACAAGCCCCGATAAACTTTGTGCTTGTGTGGCGTGTTTGTGTGAATTCTGCAGTTTGGCGATGACAAACTGCAATTCCGAGCCTTACTTTTGATGTTTTGTGTTATAAAACAAATCTGGACAAAACTTGGACAAAAATCCTGCAGTTGGAGCATCAAACTTGGAAAAAAAAAACTGTACAAAACTTACAAAATCTGGACAAAAAGGAATTAAAAAATGGAAAAAAAAAGTTAAGGAAAAAAGTTAAGGACAAAATCCGGTGCACCCACAAAAAGAATGCCCAACAAACACAGAAAAAAAACCCAAAAGTACGGAATCCCGTACGGAATCCGTACGATGAACAGTAACCCTATGTGGAGGGTTTCTCCTAGACCCCGTTACTATAGTATGACCCTTCTAATAATTAGACAATGAAGACAAGTGCATAACAGATACTAACTATTGCGGAATTAGATTTATCGCACTTGTTATGAATTTATAATACAAAATTGATTATTTGATCCTTGGATAGTTAAATAATCTAATAATTGAAAGTTTCTTATAAAATCCATCAAAGTTGATTAGTACAGCTTTAAGTCGTAATAATTAGACCATATGGTCCAAAAAGAAAATAACTTGGGTTCTTTCGTAAACAAACTGTTTCAGTTTTACTCATAACAATGTGTGTGTGTGTGTCTTGAGCAAAATTTATCATTATGTTGAACTGCAGATTGCTGGTGGACTGTGCCACAACTTGTTGACAAGCATCATTCGAGCATGGGATTATGGAAAACCAATATTTGTGGCTCCAGCAATGAACACATTTATGTGGTCAAATCCTTTAACAGAAAAGCATTTCATGTCCATAGATGAACTCGGAATCACTCTTTTACCACCTGTCTCAAAAAAGCTTGCTTGTGGGGATTCTGGGACCGGCGCAATGGCTGATCCATCTGACATATTTTCATGTGTAAAACTCTTCTTAGAGTTGCACCCACATGGGGGCGCGGTGCAAGTTCCTTTTAATTGATCTTTGTATTATCTTTTTAGTTTGTTGGATTAGTAGAATAGTGTGACTGTATTGGGGCCTTTTTGTAACCATGCTAAGATCAATGACCCATTCACATGTATTTTGAAAATTCACCTGCTAATTTAAATTATTAATCTTTGTATTAGTTCTTTAGATAGTTAAATCATTAGAACTTGCCTATTATAAATTGCATGATTGTGTTGGGCCTTGTAACCATGGACTGGGAAGTGCCGAAGATGGAGAGAGCAGGCAGCAGCTAATGGCAATTTCCATTATATATTGATGGGTCTACCTGGGTTGTGTGGGTTGTGTTTTGTCTCAAACAGGTCTAGTATCATATCAGGTGGGTTGAAAGTCGGCAAGTGTTTATTGATGCTTAGCTAGCAGTCACAATATGCATTTCTAAACACCCCATGTTTTATGTTTTATGTTTTATGTTTTAGGGGTGTTCATCGGTTCGGTTATCGGGTTCGTTTTTTCGGTTCTAAACACCCCATGTTTTAGGGGTGTTCACAATATGCATTACTATCCTACGTGGCACTGAGAATAGTATTACCGAGAACTTAGTCAACGAAGAACTTTTTGATTTGTCTTACCGAGAACTTTGGAATAGTTGAACCAAGAACTCTTGTGCGTCACGAACTGAGAACTTTTGTCAACAAAGACCGAGAAATGTCATTGTATAAACCGAGAACTTTACAATTACACTGAGAACTTGCACCTAGAACTAACAATACTTGAACCGATCTCATCAATCTAGCCGAGAACTTTACACTGTTGCACCGAGAACTTTACACCGTAGCACCGATAACTTTACTTAACGAACACAAATCACTTTATAACACAAAAAAGATCTATTTCACTTCATCATCATTTAACAAGATCCAAAATCAAACTAAATGATAAGCTTCATAAGTTTATGCGAGCAATGATATGTTTATTAGGGTGGTGGCAATGGCCATCGGCATGCTAATGCCGGCGGCAAACACCGATGCCACCCCACCGGTATGGCCAAAAGCAAGGCTTCAGCGGCATGAAATGTTTCGGAGGCATGGAACTAAAATCTAACCGTTTGAACTAGAAGACAAAAAAAAAGAAATAGAACCGTTGGTCCTTGTAGCCGTTTGGTTGTTTTGACAAAAGAAAAAAAAAAAAAAAAAAAAAAAAAAAAAAAAAAAAAAAAAAAAAGTGGAGAGAATGTGCTGTTTTCTGCTCTTTTTGATTTTTTAAGAGAAACAAGAGCACGAGTGATGTTTTAAAGAAGAAGATACACGACTTCTTTTATAAACATACTATAGGTTACTTTTCCTTACCTTGAGGGGCCCAACTTTGTATTCTATAAACGGCTAAAAGGTAATTTATTTTGTACGGTTTTTTTTATTATAAATAACAAATCGTGTATATTGTTGTTTACAAAAGTATCTAAGTTTATGTATGATTGTCGAATAAACTCTAGGTTTTACAAAACGTATAATGCATAAATGTCCTAGTTTTTTTTTTTTTTTTTTTTTTTTTTTTTTAATAAAATATTTATATGTTTTAATTAAATTGTTTAATATTGTTTATGAAAAAAAAAAAAAAATGTTGGGAGGTATGAAAAAGGCATGGTTGCCACTAAAAAGGGGTTAGGAGATATGAAAAAAATATGAAATGGTTGGGATGAGATGGAATGATATTATTGGTGGATTTGGGAGGTATGGATGATTTCGGAAGCATGACTGCCACCACCCTTAATTAGGACAGCTCACGTCATCAAATTATTGTACTCCAAGCAGGACATTGTAGATACACGTGACCTTTACAGTCAATAATAGTACTATTGACATCGTACATTAAATTATTGTACCCCCTAGTATTTGTTGCCTACATAGCCATTCATTCACATCCTCTTTTGAAACGTGCAAATAGCAAAACAATAATAGAAGCATTGACCATAAACAAAGACTTGGACAATAATCGAAGCATTGACCATAAACAAAGACTTAGACAATAAAGCAAGTATTGGCAAGACCCTTCCATTCTATGCACCATTTTCCATTCACATTCTTACTTTCTTTTGTGCTCTCACCATAAACCAACAATGGCTGAACTCGTTCTTTCTGCCTTGCTCCAAGTTGTTTTCGAGAAGCTAGCATCTGCAGCCGTGAACAAGATTGCCCGCGCCAAAGGAATTCTCTCTGAGCTGAAGAAATGGGAGGATAAGTTGCCCCTGATCCGAGCTGTGCTTAATGACGCTTCTGAGAAAGAAGCAAAAGAGGAAGCTGTTAAACTGTGGCTGAATCGTCTCCAACATTTGTCTTACGACATTGATGATTTTCTAGATGGTTTAGCAACGGATGCCATGCATCGTGAGTTTATCAAAGAGTCTCATCAACCCATCACCAACAAAGTAAGAAAGTTTATCCCATCTTGTTGCACTAGTTTCTCATTAAGTACTAGGGTGGGCAGCAAGTTAGATGATATTTCCAAGAGGTTACAAGATCTATTGGTTGAGAAGGAGAAACTTGGTTTGATTGAGAAAGATGGCAGGCCAAACAGCAGGAATAGAACTTACGAGACCTCTTTGGTAGATGCACCTAGTATTGTCGGGCGTGAAGGTGATAAGAATGAATTACTCCAGATGCTGCTGGGTGATGGACCATCTAGTAAAAAGTTTAGCATCGTGCCCATTGTTGGTATGGGCGGCATGGGAAAAACAACTTTAGCTAGACTTTTGTATGACGATCAACAAGTGAAGAATCGCTTTGAGCTCAAGGCATGGGTTTGTGTCTATGAAGACTTTGACATCTTCAATATAAGTAAAGTCATCTTTCAATCTGTAGGTGGGGACAAAAATGAGAAATTTGCAGATCTAAATTTGCTTCAAGAAGCTCTTAAAAAGCAACTTACAGGGAAACAATTTCTCCTTGTTTTGGATGATATCTGGAGCGAAAAGCTGGAAGACTGGGAAAAATTAGCAGCCCCATTTATTGAAGTGGCTCATGGAAGCAAAATAATCATCACAACTCGAAAGCAACATTTGCTTAATAAGTTGGGCTACGATCATCCATACTATCTGAAGAAGCTGTCAGATGATGATGCTTTATCTTTATTTGCTCAATATGCTTTGGGTGTAAACAACTTTGATTTACATCTGGGGCTGAGACCATATGGAGAAGGCATTGTTGGAAAATGTGGTGGCTTGCCTTTGGCTTTAAAAGCACTTGGAAGTCTACTCAGATCAAAAACAGATGAAGAAGATTGGAAGCAGCTGTTGAATAATGAGATATGGATGTTAGAAGACGGAGGCGGTATTGTTCCGGCGCTTAGACTAAGTTACCATGATCTTTCTGCACGTCTGAAGCAATTGTTTGCATACTGTTGCTTGATCCCCAAGGACTACGTGTTTAAGAAAGACGACTTGATATTGTGGTGGATGGCGGAAGGGTTTTTGCGCAATTCAACTACAGAGAAATCAATGGAAGTACGCTTGGGTGAGGAATGTTTTCAAGAGCTGTTGTCAAGGTCTTTTTTCCAACATGTGCCTCATGAAGAATCGTTGTTTGTGATGCATGACCTCATGAATGATTTAGCCACACTTGTTGCTAGAGAATTTTTTGTGAGGTTAGACTTAGATGTGAATAAGAATGCTAGAATGACAGATTTCAAAAAGTTCCGTCATATGTCATTTGTTTGTGAGGAATACAATACTTACAACAAGTTTAAGGCATTCGACAAAGCTAATAGTTTGAGAACGTTTTTAGCTTTGCCCTATGCGATGGGTGATGATCGCTGGCGGCCATCCTACTTGTCAAGTAAGTTACTGGCTGACATACTTCTCCAATTACCATTGTTGAGGGTTCTAAGTTTGAGTGGATTGAAGATAGTTGAGGTACCAGAGTGTGTCGGCAATATGAAGCACTTGCGGTATCTTAATTTATCTCGAACTAGCATCACACATTTGCCGGAAAGAGTCTGCAATCTTTATAACTTGCAAACATTGATTGTTTCCGGCTGTCGTGAGTTGACTAAGCTGCCCAAAAACTTCTTAAAGCTTAAAAATTTGCAGCATTTTGACATTCGGGATACATTGCTTTGGAATATGATGCCGCCAGCAATTAGCGAGATGAAAAGCCTACAAATTCTTTCCAACAAAGTAGTTGTTGAAAACACCGCCTTCTTTATATCTTGGCTTAGAAACTTAAAGAATGTCCAAGTGAAGATTTATATTGATGGGCTGCAGAAACTGCGAAGTGCAAGGGAGATACTGGAAGTGAATGTATCAGAAAAGAGGGTTAGTGAGTTACATGTGGAATGGAGTGATATGTTTGATGATTCTCGAAATGATGTACTTGAAATGGAAATCCTCAATGCGCTCAAGCCTCATAGTGATAACTTGAAAGATCTAAAAATTGGGTCATATGGAAGTAGAGTATTTCCAAAGTGGATAGGGGATCCCTCATTTCAACAGTTGACTAGTGTTTCAATTTGGGGCGGTAATTGTACAGTTCTACCACCACTTGGGCAACTGCCATCACTTAAGAAGTTGGTTATTGAAAGTCTGAAGGAGGTGAAAGTTGTGGGCTCAGAGTTCCTTGGGACAGGTATTGCATTTCCTAAACTTGAAAGTCTGAAAATTAGATCTATGAGGGGGTGGGAGGTATGGTCAACAAATAGTGGTGTCGTTGATGCAGTGTTTCCATGCCTACAAGAGCTTGAAATAACACGATGTCCTAATTTGGTTAAAGTCTCACTAGAAGCACTACCTTCGCTGAGGGATCTAGATATAAATGATTGTGGTGACGGTGTATTGAGAAGTCTGATTTGTGTAGCTTCAACAGTCACCATGTTAAGTATAATTAATATTTCAGGACTTAGTGATGAGGTGTGGAGAGGTGTTATTGGCTATCTTGGGGCAGTTGAAGTACTAAGTATCAGGGAGTGTAATGAAATAAGATACTTGTGGGAATCAGAAGCAGAGGCATGTAAGGTTCTTGTGAATTTAAGTATCTTGTATGTATTTAATTGTTCAAAATTGGTGAGTTTAGGAGAGAAAGAGGAGGAGGGATGCAACCAACTAACATCTCTTAGGATTTTGCAATTATGGGGTTGTAAGAATCTAGAGCGTTGCAATTTGCCAAACAACATTCAAGATTTGAGTATCAGCTATTGTCCTATGATTGCTTCTGTCTCTTTCCCAACAGGAGGGCACAAGCTCAAGTCACTCACAATTGAAGAATGTGAACAACTGCTGGATGCAGAGCTCCTCAACGCAAGCATGCTTGAGGTTGTATGGATAAGGAGTTTGGCAAATCTGAAATCAATCAATGAATTGACTTGTTTCATACACCTCACAGAATTAAGAATACAAGATTGTTCGAGTATAAAGTCCTTTCCTGCTGCCGACTTGCCGAATCTCACCTCGCTAACACATCTGACAATAAGTGATTGTTCGAGTATGGAGTCATTTCCTGCAGCCGACTTGCCGAATCTCACCTCGTTAAAATATCTGAAAATAAGTGATTGTAAAAGTATGGATGTTGATTCCTTTGGGGTTTGGCCTCCTAACTTGGGTTCTTTAGAAATAGGGCGTTTGAAGAAGCCCATATCAAAGTTGATGGTGGGCCCACAAAACTTCCCACCTTCTCTTGTTCGCCTAACGCTATATGGCGGATCGGCAGAAGAAGATGATGTGACTAGTGGAAGTCAATTGTCCCATATGCTTCCTTCATCTCTTACTACTCTTGTCTTATTGTATTTTAAGAAATTGAAATCAGTTTCAAATGGACTCCAACACCTCACCTCTCTCCAACATCTCTCCATTATTTTTTGCCCAAAGATGAAAGATCTACCAGAAGAGTTGTTGCCTTCACTTTTGAGTTTGGGAATCGAAGGATGCACAGATGAAATGAAAGAAAAGACAAGTAGAAGAGGCTCCTATTGGCCCCTTATCTCCTATATCCCAGAGGTCGACATACGCTAAAGGTATGTCCCTCTCTCTACCTTTTGACTTTTTACATTCTGTATTTGAAGGGGTGTTTGGCATTGCATTTTCAAATTGGTTATCTCATTTAATTAAGTTTTCAGGCCACTCGTAATCAATTACTTATTCTGGTAACAGACTTCAGACAGTAATGCCGATTATGAAGGATGATAGATTGTGCAACTACTTAATTATCTAAGTTGTATTTTTGAATTCTTGTAAGTTATAGTGTCGTTTGGGGATGGATTTTAAGCAAAAAGAGCTAGTACAAGAAGTTTTCATTTTCAGAATTTTATTCTATTCCAGTATCTGATTGAAGTCCACATATTACTAATCAAAGTCATGTGATGTTCTATATTTTCATTTCATTGAAATATGTTTTTGAATGAGTTCTGTTATTCTAGCCTGACTTGCAATTAATATCTTTATCACGGTGGTTTGATGTTTGATAAAACTCACCTAGTAACAACAAATTCTTGTTTTGTCTAGTTGTTTCAAGGATTCACTCACATCATACGGGTTGCGGATTTTATGGATATAGCTATGTCAGCTACAGGTATCGACTTTCTCCACTTTTTGTCAATGAGGCATTTATATAGTAATTTGTTCTTGTTTATTTTAAATTTTATGATAAGACTAAAACTCAGAGCCAATTCTTTTGCTAGATTACCACATTTGTTTATTGACTTTCAGGTAGTAAGTACGGATAGTTGACATCAAGTTTGACTTGCTGTCATAAAGACAAGTATGGTAGACTACATGTTGTTTACTCAACCATTTGGCCTTAGTTAACCAATCTCTTAATATAGGATGATGATAACGATAATGAATGATGAATCGATTAAAGCTTTAGATAACTTTAAAACTACTTGGATATTGAGGTCTACAGGAAATTACATAAGGATCGTGCTTAACAAAGTGAGATACTTATTGGCAGTAATGATTAAAAAATTTATTGGGGCTAATAAGGAAGCATCAAATTTTCACAATGCACTTTATACATGTCCAATATATTATGCAAAATAGTTGTTTAAGTTTCAAATAGATTTGAGTTACAAATATTCAGCTCAACATGATCAAACAATGTTTTGTTTTCTGATATATTCTGTGTTTTTTTATCTACAGAACGGGTTTTCAAATTTCTGGATGGGATTTCCAGCTGGTCAATAATTTCTTATAACCTGTTGTTATTACGGAGCCCAACAGAGAAAAGATGTCATGGTCAATGCCTCTATCAATAGTTTCAGAGAAGGTGTATTTTTTGTTTGACTTGATATGACGCTTCCTGGTTTCTCTTTAAGGCAACTGTTCTTGGTTTAAGCCATGTATTTGATTGTTGTTTCACTTGACATTATGTACCTTCTTTTTTTTTATCAATGAAGGGTTCTATATAAGTTTACGGATATATTTTGTAACTTCTTTGTATAAATTCATAATTACAATCCATACCACAGATATGTCTCCAAGCTTAACCTATGCTTTTGCTACCAAGTAAATCATATAATATGACTATAAAACCTATTTAGTAGACTTTATGTGTCCCATTTGACATGCTTTTCTTTTTCATTTTCAGTCAACTCTCGTATCCCAACCCAATTAACCCGTCAAAGATAAAACATAACCTAGTTTGACCCATTTTAATATACACGAGTCGATATAACCACATCAACAATGAACGAGCATACAAAATCACTTGGCTTTAATAATACATAAATTTAAAAAATTAGTACCTTCTTGGAGCAGGTATTGTTGGTTCTTAATACAAGAGAACTATTTGGTTTCTAAATGACTGTTTAACAATAACAGAGAATTAGGCCGACCTTCTCAATCTAAAAAAGCCTTTGGTGTAACTTATCAATTTATCATATTGCCTGAAAAGTGACACCAATACCAGGTCACATATGAAGGTTACTACCTTATAAATGACTCACCCCATAGTACGTACTTTTAGAAGATGCATATCTTGGGCAGTTTAAGAGATAGGAATCAGAAGCAAATGATAGTTAGAGGGGAAGGTGTGGGCTCGTTGTTTGAGCTCGTCGTCCTACGTGGTTTTGCCTTTTGCCTCGTTGTAGCTCGCCACCACACCAGGTGGGGCTCGTTGTTGCTCGCCACTTCGTCCCTCTTTGTGCAGGCAACGAGCTAATTTACTGACATAAAGTAAAAAGCAACATGGAGTATTTATTTATTCAAACGGCTATATGACCGTTTAAAATGTAAACGTCCCTTTTTTTTTTCTTCTTTGTTTTTGTTATAAAGTTTTACAAAGTCTATAAATACCATACAACACATACACAATTTTATCACTACAATTCAACCCAAAGTAAACACTTCTATATCTCTACTCCAAAAAACTAAGAAAATGTCTCAAAACCCGAACGAAGGAGGCTATTACACGAACCTCCTAACTTCCAACGCACGACCATACGGGGGATCGTCAAATTCTCCTACTCCCTCGTCGCAAAATTCCCCACATTCTTCATCTCCATACGGTTCGCAACTTTACAATCCGATGGATATTTATGCTAACCAACAACTTGCGTTTCAACAAGGATACGCATCTCATTCTCAACGAGCGTTGGCACCACAATTTTTTAACCCGTCCCAACCATCCTCGTTTCCTACTCATCAATCACAACCCCAAGTCGAACCGGTCAACGAGCGTTGGCACCACAATTTTTTAATCCGGTCCACAGTTTAAAGTACCGAAAGCACGTTCACTGGCCAAAGGACGAGGCAAAAAAACCAAAGCCCAAAAATCAAATTAAGTCGTTGATTTAGACGCCGATGATGACGATGACTTGGAAGAGGCAGGTCGAACGCGTGTCAATCGGAGGTGGACCAAGGATGAAGAAAAGCTTATTGCGGAAACTTGGATATATCATTCCCAAGACAAAATTCATGGCAATGACAAAAATGAAGACTTCTTTTGGAACGAAATTTGAGTATCGAAGTAATGGTAGTCAATTGTCTGTTCATATTATCAGCCGTTTCAACGGGACTCCAACATCTCAACATTTTGAAGTGTCCAAATCTGTTTTCACATCTCCAGAGGGTAGGTCCTTCTCTATCTTTTCTTTTTCGACTTCTGTTTTGTATCCATGTATATAAATCATATAATCGATTCTGACTTTATTCCAAGGACTATTCGAACTAGCAATATCCACACTCGGCCACCACAAACTGCCATTACCAAACCAAAAAATCACACTTCCCACTCACATGTTTATCACTTTCTCTCTCTAAAACTATCTCTTTCTCACACACACTTACATCACGATTGTGTGAGTGTGTAAGTATGTGTGTGATTTCAGTTTTCAGAAGTTGATTTTTGGTTCAAATCATGATGTGTCTGCGTCTGTAGTTTGAATGGTTATGATTTTTGTGTTTGAATTTGTATTTTGAGTTGTAACTTGTAATTAATCTTGTGTAGTACTATTGTTTAGGGTATGGGTCTTGATGATAGTTGAGGAATGCATTACATTTTTATTTTTATTTTTTTTTTATTTTCTTTCAGTGAAAATGCAATGTACTTTCCTTAGTTTACAGAGTTACCTAACGAATTTTTTATATTACTAATTTAGTCATTAAAACCGGCTAATTTTTACGATATAATAAATATGACATGCTAATTTTCCATGTAGATAAATAACTTTTTTAAAATCTTAAACTTTTTTCCACCTCATTTTTTTCCAGTCCATTTATTTCATTTTTTCGGCAACCACCATTTTTTCCGGCGAGCTCAATTTTCTGGGAAAACATCATTCTCGTTTAAGTTGATTACAACTAATATATTGTTCCCGAAATGCAAACAGCAAATAAACCATTATGATAACCTTAAGAACACATATTCCAAAATCACGATAACAAACCAACAACAGTCACAGTTGAAATTTTTTGCTCCATTTTCGACAGCACCACAATCAAACCAACCACAACTATCACCAACCAACTGAAACCCATATCATTATCATTATATCTCACATCTCACCTTAAGAACAAATCCCATAACAAGATTCACAAACTTCATACACAAAATTTACATGTATTTACAAATTACCAATAAACCTACAAATACACAATAAATTTGTAACAAACTCACAAACGTTATAACAAAATTTACTCCAAACTTGAATAAAGAAACCATGCATCTATCGACGACAACAGCGTGCTCTGGTGGCTGCAGCATCGAAGATTCCGTTGGCGGCATTGGATTCAGGCGAAATTCAAATAATAAATAGAATATATCTCTACTACTTATAATAGAGAAATGGTTAATGTGAAATTGTTGAGTTTTCAACATGGGCAACTTGAAACCTGCTATTGATGGAAACTAAATTAATGGAAAGTATTGCAAACGAGAAGGAAAGTTGACATAGAAATGCAAAATGGAAAGTATTCAATGCAAACGATAAGTAACTCAATGGAAAGTCTAACTTTTTAAATGCCATTAAAGTGAAAAATGGAAAAGAAAGGCCGGACACATGTGGTATACTTCTTGCCTTCTATCACACACGTCAAAGCAAACACACACATGTATAAACTCTCCTCTTTCTCCAACCTAAAACACACACACCACCAAACCCTATCTTATAGTTGTCGCCTCCACATTAGCCAGCCCCACTTCCGCCGGACGCCACGCTCGCCGGACCTCACATCCGCCGGACCTCAACTCCGCCGGATCTCACCTTCGCCTGACCTTATCTCCATCGAACCAAACCACCACCACCAAAACCCACCTAGCCACCCTCCTTCGAACTCCACACGTCCAGCGGCCCTAAAGTTTTCTCAATAGATCTAAAGTTTTTAAAGGTATTTATTATTGTTTATTGACTTTTCTTGATAGATCTAAAGTTTTCTTAATAGGTCTAAATGTTTTCGTTTTTTGTCATAGGAACACAAGCTGCCGCTGCCGCCGTAGACTCGCCGGAAACGTCGCCGTTGCCACTGAGCCGCGTTTTATTAAAGGTTTTAAGGTATTTTTTATTTTTTTTCTTTCTAAATCTTTGTATTTCTCGAATGCTTTCTTTTGCAGATTTGTAAATTTATATGTGGATCTAAGTTTTTTGATGCGTGGGTTTTGCAACCTTCGCTATAGGTTTTACCTCTCAAGGGATCTTGAGAAGCTTACAACCCCCACCAGGCAGTGTACCTGACCGATGTAGTATAGTGAAGTGGCAAGTACCGGGAGATTGATCGTTCAACTCAAAGAATAGTGTTCGTTAGGATTGAAATTTATCTACTAGGTCTAGAGGTGAGGGATGATTCTTTTTGTATTTTTATATTTTATAGAAAGCAAGTAAAAATCTCGGGTTTTGGAAGGAGGGGCGGAATTAGTTGCTAATCAACTAACCCAAAAGCTACTACTTATACTAATGTGCAAGAAAGTAAACTAGGGTTCTACAAGGGAAGTGAAGCATGTCTACCTATGATGTATTACTCCTTGCTAGCTATCCAATTCTACCAATTGAGTTGTCACACCTTGTTTTAATTGACGGGTTGCATATACCATTCGTAGGGCCGTGTACGATCTTCCCTAACTCTATAATCTCCTACTTCACTCCTATGTCGAGCCGACTAAAAGCTCCTAACATGGGATCACTAGAATTCGCTTATGCATTAAATACAACCAAATAACCGTAGTACACATCCGATTCATGTTTCTTAAGACGTTCAAGCAAGTTACCATATATGAGGTTAGCAGTTTTCTTAAGCCTAACATCGACATCACCCAATCAAAACAAGAAATAATAGTAAGCAAGAATTATAAACTAAACCAACTAGATCTATTGAAGTTGTCACGCCTTAATTGATGGAGATAGACACAAATATCAACAAGAAATCAATAAGATCTAATTAGTTATACACAAGTTTCACACAATCATAGATAAACACTAGGTGATTTAGCAAAACATAATCAATAAAGAACAAGCAACAATAATAATGGAAGACATAATTAAGATAGAATCAACACACCAATACAAGATGTTTATGGAGTGATTAAGACCCTCTAAGTTGCTGGAAAAATATCTACCCTAACCCTAGAATCGGACTTAGGGTTTGGGGCTTGCAAATAATGAAGTTATGAGGTTATATTTGTAGGCAATGTTTCTGTCGAACGAACTTGACGGCGTCAAGACCAAATTTTGTTCACCAAATTGTAGATCTTTTCGTCCCGATTCCGTGGCCTTTTGAATCACCTAAATCCGAGTTCGTATGCAAAAGATGTGGTCAAAATAGTAACAGCTATCGCGCGCGCAAGTTGTGACTAGTTAACACGTGATGGCCTACTTGACCCCTTCTGGTTATAAATCTTATGGGCCATCTCTATTAAATTTAACACGTGATGGCCTACCTCCATTAACACGTGACGGCGTCACATGTAATTTCACTAAATTCTTTCTGGGGCATCATGTGTTAATTTCCATCAGCTTCATTCTTCAAGTTGCGGCGTCAGAATCCAAAACGTGACGCCGTCAGGTGCACAATCCTGACTTTCCTTGATTTTCTCGTTCTCTTCATTCTTGAGCATAAAAACGTCAAAAAGCTCCAAAATGCTTCATATTTTAGAAATCACGTCCCAAGTACCTAAAATGAGAAAAGAAACGATTTTAGGCAATATTTGATCATAAAATCACGATTTAGGGCTTAAATGACCCCCTAAAAGCGTAACACTTTTCGCCTTATCAAATATGCCTACACTTGGGATTTGCTTGTCCTCAAGCAAATGAGCTTTTTCACCAATCAATATACGAGTTAGGGGTCATTTAACATTAATATAAAAGTAATTACAACAAATGATCATTCTACCTTAATCAAAACAAGCACGAAACTTATACACTAGCACCTCACAATAAGTGTTTGGATACTCTCATCTCACGGGTGTTGTAAATTTATATATCATAAATGGAAATGGAAGAATATCACTCACTACCTGTCATAACAAATAGATTACCATAGGCTTAGGAAAGGATCACGCCTCCACCACTTTGGCGTAAGCACCTAGGATAAACTATCAAAGAGGTCTTTACAAAGGGTTATAACGTTAGGTGTAGGGATAAGGAAAACACGGTTTGTTGGATAAGGATATTTTTACTGGTGGCAAGTCAATTATCTTGATCAAATACATGCACAATGCGGCGTTGCTAAGCCAAGACTCGACTCAACTTAAGCTAAAAAGAAAATAACATAAATATAAATAAAGACAAAACGAAACGGGATGGTAGTCCGTATGTTTTTTCTACTTTTCTTTTTCCAATTTTTTTTCGTTTTTCTTGTTTTTCGAATTTTTTTTCTTTCATACACTCTTACCCTACCATCCAAAATAATACATCATAGGGGCCTCGGTTCTCCCCTTACACTTGAACGTTTACATACTTTACAATTAACTATTCTAATGACCCGAATTAAGATAACTGAAAAACTTGGAGTATTTTAAAATATTAATGCACATGTGGGGGTAATAATTGACTTCTTCCCCATTACTCCATTACATTAGTACTTTACCCATGAGTCCCAATCGTCCCAAAACGATATGTACAATGATATGACTCGACTTAGCAATCATGTAATCAATTAGACAATTAACTAAGGGTTTAAACAAATGCTGTAACAATAATGCACTAAAGATGAGTGCATACAGGGTAGGCTAAGGCGATTTGGGTGTACATTTGGGGTGGATTGTAAACAAATTCTTCCTTTAAGTAAAATGTTTAAAGTTAGAAACGAAAATATAGGCTCTGAGGGGTATACTAGGGGTATCGTGTACTAAAAATGAGTACGTCGCAAAGGTGTGGGAGAATTACTTAACCAATGTAGCCAATGTAATTATAATACAGGTGTAAAACAAGGGTTATCCTAATGCCTCTTATCACGTAGTCAATCCTAACTACACGAATGTAGTCTCACTAGTGGTCTCGGTATGCATCACAAAAGCAAGTTCTAGAATCTATAAACTACCGGTACACTCATAAGCACCAACAATGAATGCTTTTTTCTAAAGATCTAAAGGCGAACCTCACATATTTGGGGTGGAAATTTATGAGTAGTATGGTTTTTGTGCTAGTCATACAATTCCCTATCCATGAGACGCTTATTAAGACCAAAGTTTCACTCCTATATGTTGTAAAAAAATTTAAATTTGGTGCTAAAATTGCCCTAACAAATATTTCTCTCGGTTTTATTACCTATTCACTATTAAACAAAAAAAATCAAGCGAAGTTATAGTTTCTAAGGATTCCCATTTTCCCTCCATACACTTAAACCGAACATTGTCCCCAATGTTCAAATAAAAGGTGTAAAAGTAAAGAAAATAAAAGAATGAAACAAATACTCCCCTGATTCGTTTGATGTGGATCGTGTGGTAACATGGTTAAATCTTCTTCCAAGATGATGTAAAAGCTCCAAGATCAAAGCGACGCCAAAAGCTTGATGTCATGAACTTGATTCCACGTTCATCTTCTTGTCCAATGTAACCTGTTATGAAAGACAAAACAACCACCCAAAGCATCAAACCGAACAAAGAAAGATCACAACTAGATGTAATTCCAGACTTAGAAATAAAAACAAAACAATTAAAGGATAGGGTACTTGTGGAATGAATTACAAATAGGAACTCATAGAACATATCCACAAGTATTGACACATAAACAAGATAGAATATATGCTAATCATGAATTGTGAAATTTTCATGTTCGAATTTCGTTCTTTTTAACAAAATATAAACTTCCCTATACTTATATTTTTGTAAAATACCTTTACATGCAATTAAGACGAGGTTAAAAATAAAATAAAGCATTTTCATAAATTATTCGAAACATGAAAATTAAACAATTATGATTAAGCATATATGACATAAACAAACAAATAAAATAAAAACATCAAACAATTAAAAACATGGGTTGCCTCCCAAGAAGCGCTTGTTTTTGTTCGAGTCACGAGCCTGACTCTACCCTTATTTATCTACTAGGTCTAGAGGTGAGGGATGATTCTTTTTGTATTTTTATATTTTATAGAAAGCAAGTAAAAATCTCGGGTTTTGGAAGGAGGGGCGGAATTAGTTGCTAATCAACTAACCTAAAAGCTTCTACTTAAACTAATGTGCAAGAAAGTAAACTAGGGTTCTACAAGGGAAATGAAGCATGTCTACCTATGATGTATTACTCCTTGCTAGCTATCCAATTCTACCTATTGAGTTGTCACACCTTGTTTTAATTGACGGGTTGCATTCCTTAATACCATTCGTAGGGCCGTGTACGATCTTCCCTAACTCTATAAGCTCCTACTTCACTCCGATGTCGAGCCGACTAAAAGCTCCTAACATGGGATCACTAGAATTCGCTTATGCATTAAATACAACCAAATAACCGTAGTACATATCCGATTCATGTTTCTTAAGACGTTCAAGCAAGTTACCATATAGGAGGTTAGCCAGTTTTCTTAAGCCTAACATCGACATCACCCAATCAAAACAAGAAACAATAGGAAGCAAGAATTATAAACTAAACCAACTAGATCTGTTGAAGTTGTCACGCCTTAATTGATGGAGATAGACACAAACATCAACAAGAAATCAATAAGATCTAATTAGTTATACACAAGTTTCACACAATCATAGGTAAACACTAGGTGATTTAGCAAAACATAATCAATGAAGAACAAGCAACAATAATAATGGAAGACATAATTAAGATAGAATCAACACACCAATACAAGATGTTTATGGAGTGATTAAGACCCTCTAAGTTGCTGGAAAAACACCTACCCTAACCCTAGAATCGGACTTAGGGTTTGGGGCTTGCAAATAATGAAGTTATGAGGTTCTATTTATAGGCAATGTTTCTGTCGGCCGAACTTGACGACGTCAGCCAGTCCTTGACGACGTCAAGACCAATTTTTCTTCACCAAATTGTAGATCTCTTCGTCCCGATTCCGCGGCCTTTTGAATCACCTAAATCCGAGTTCGTATGCAAAAGATATGGTCAAAATAGTAACAGCTACCGCGCGCGCAAGTTGTGACTAGTTAACACGTGATGGCTTACTTGACCCCTTCTGGTTATAAATCTTCTGGGCCATCTCTCTTTAATTTAACACGTGATGGCCTACCTCCATTAACACGTGACGGCGTCAGAATCCATTCTTCAAGTGACGGCGTCAGAATCCAAAACGTGACGCCGTCAGGTGCAAAATCCTGACTTTCCTTGATTTTCTCGTTCTCTTCATTCTTGAGCATAAAAACGTCCAAAAAGCTCAAAAATGCTTCATATTTTAGAAATCATGTCCTAAGTACCTAAAATGAGAAAAGAAACGATTTAAGGCAATATTTGATCATAAAATCACGATTTAGGGCTTAAATGACCCCCTAAAAGCGTAACACTTTTTGCCTTATCATTTTTATAACATTTTGGGTAATTTTAATAGCTGTCGCCACCACTTTCTTACCGAACACTTCTTGTGCCGCCGCCGCTTTCTTACTGTTGCCATCAAGAACCACAACTGTTGCCGGAAAATTTTGATTCTTTATACGATCTGTTATAAAGATAATGCAAATATCATTGTTTATTTTGTATGTATGTTTACTTAATATTTATGGTAAAGTTAAACTTTTTTATTCTGTTTGTGTTACTTTTGTTGCATGAAGTTATGAAAATTTTGTATATTGTTTTAGTAGATTTATTTGTATCATTCGGGTGTCTAAATCTTTTTGTTATTTTATTTGTGAATTTTGTAATTTTGGTAAAGTTGATGTGCAGATACTAGCTATTTATGGTAAATAAAAATAAAATTGACGTAAATTATTGTTATTTTCTTTCTAAATGTTGTGTATAAATTGTTGAAATTGTTTCGTAAAGAATGTACCAAAAATTTATTTAAAGAGAAACGTTTAAAATTTAAAGTTAGTTGATATGTTGTAATGTTTTTTAATTCCAAACTTGTAATGTTTTGTAATTTTCAAAACGGGAGCGTATTAGCTCTAAAATTTTTGAAAGTTGAAATTTCTGTGATAGTTTTTAGCACTTCTAAATTTTCCGATATATTGGAAATTTTGAAATATTAAAAGTGTAAACTCTTTTAAATTTTGAATTACAATAAGCTTTATTTGACCGGAACCGGTTCAACCCGTGGACCGGTGGGTTTAATCGGGTTTCAAAACGTTATGTTTAATTCTCAAATATTCAAACTTTTTCGTTTATAATGCATAAATTTTTATCACTAC
This sequence comes from Artemisia annua, assembly GCA_014162995.1. Taxonomy (NCBI): domain Eukaryota; kingdom Viridiplantae; phylum Streptophyta; class Magnoliopsida; order Asterales; family Asteraceae; genus Artemisia; species Artemisia annua. The sequence goes on along the minus strand of LBNU01024821.1, from coordinate 198,145 downwards.
ACCTATCGGCCGCTATAAAATTCCGTTGCTATGCACGGGTATTCGTCTAGTAGATCTATAAAATTAAACCTTTATAACTTGAAATATATATAGATCTAACAAAAAAAATGTAAAAACCCCCCACAGAAGCCAGGCTAATGGTTTCGGCTATGGTGGTTCGCTCGTGGGTAGTGGTGGGATAGTGGCGTTAGTCTCATGGTGGGATGGCGTTGTTTGGCTCGTGGTCATATCGTGGGTGGCGGTCGGCTGATGTGGGTGGTGGTAGAGGAAGAAGTAGATTAGATGTGTGTGTATTTTTAGAGTAGAAGAAAGTATGGTGGGGTGTCGGTGAATGTGTGTTTGGATAGATGTTTAATATGGGTGATGTGTACAATATTGTTACATGTAAATGTCCAGGTAGGAATAAAATTTAAATATATATTATGTGGCAACTGATTTTACCTGATTAGCCGGTAGCAGGTTATCATATTTAATATATCGTAAAAAATTAGTGAGTTTTAATGTCTAAATTGCTAATAAAAAAAATTTGTTGCCTAACTTTGTAAAGTATGGAAAGTATGTTGCTAATTTATGGACTTTACCCGGATTGAAACCCATGTCAAGTTTATGTGTTATTTCAAAGGATTATTGTGCTAATGTTATTGATTTATGTTTTGGTGCTTTTAAGAATTTGTTGCCTGATATTTGATGAAGTAATAGGAATCAGTGGATGGTAGCCGGAAAAAAGAAGTTGAAGAAGGTTGACAAAAATAAAAGAGTAAAAATAAATAGCATTGATAGGGCATTTTTGTTATTTCGTTTATGCAAACATTCATTTAACAAAACTGTTGGTCAAAGGACCAACCCTGTTATGGATCAAAACTACAAAGAGAAAAATCCGAGAAAAAAAAATTAAAAACTAAATCTGTCATACACGACAAATCACAAAAAGACCATTTTAGTAATTAACTCTAGGGATGACAAAAAATCCCGCACACGACGGGGACCCGAACCCCCTAACCCAATTTGACTGGGGAATCCTCGATTTGACCGACGATGGGGATGAGGAGTAAGAAACGAAGACAGGGATGGTAAATACGATCCCTGATATTCCTCACCTCGTTGTCATCCCTAATTAACTCTACTAGCTAATAGATTACTTTCACCGTCTCAAAATAATTGTCCCCCAACAAAAAAACACTCAGTTTAAGTAAAACATGATTATTACTGTTTTATCTTTCTTAATTTTTGTAAAATAACAGTTTTACTCTTAAATAATTATTTATTTTCTTTTTTATAGTTTGTACAAATAATTTCAAACAAGGGTAATATGGTAAACTCGATCAAACTTCCCTAAACTTCCTTATATATGTTTAGTAGTGGACAATTTAATTGAGACATTCTAAAATGCAAAGGTGGATTTTTAATTTATAATGAATAGATTATTATGTGTGAATAGCAAAACCCATCTTATGGTTGCATACTTGCATGAATAATTTGTTAAGTAAAATATTTGATAAAATCGTCTCTTTGATAAAATTATTGCATGAATAATTTGTTAAGTAAAATAATTATTTAGTTAATCTCAGAGGCTATTAGTGCAATTAGCTATCACATTTTTACAATACATAAAGCCGTAAATTTCACTTCAAAGCATTCATATAAACCTTAACATAGATAAATTACGCATAAATGAAAGAAAATGATACAATCAAATTGTAATGCTTGTTTGGTAAGGAGCATTTATCTTTCGGATTTTGCTAAAACGCTAAAAAGAAAGCTTTTAGCTTTTACGTAACTTTAAACTTCATAATTACGTTATCAAACACCTTTATAGCTAAAATTTCCATACATAGCCTAAACATACACACAAATATGCAATCATCAGTACATAAAATAAATATATAATTTAGTGAAGAAGTTGTTATCGATATAAATGAAGGAATTTGATTTAGCTACAGAAGATGTAGCGAAAGATGGGACCGACAACATGTGCCAACGGTTAAACTTTTCTTTTTATGTATGATACGGTGTTTGGTTTAAGTACAGTTGTTTCGTCTTTCGGAGTTCAACTCGTTTAACTTTGGTTATTATGTAAAGTATTAAAGATTTGATTCTTTACACTGACGATAAAATTACTTGACTTTGTTGGGAAATTTTATTTTTTTCTTGATTTTTCTTCCCAGAATTACATTGTGTTGAAGAAAAGAGAAAAAATGAAATGAAAAAAAAAAAAAAAAAAAAAAAAAAAAAAAAGTGTTCATGAGTATGAAGGAAAAAAAAAAGATTCCATTGATTTCGAATTAAAACTTTTCATTCCTATTTCTTGGATAAGTTAAATGTTAGTTCCTTACATATATTTTATACTTTTTGGGCATAAATTTGGCCGGAATTGGTGAAAAAGAAAACAAACAAATAGTTGGATGACTTATAAGTTCATTTCAATAAATTAGTGACATGTGTATTAAGAGTTGAAAATTTAGGTGGTCTCCATGTAAATTATATAATAGACATCAAGACGTGTTAACACATCCCTCCCTATCTAGTTCCGTAAGAAGTTTATACATCTTATTACCTCTTAACAGTTAGTAAAAATCAAACGCTTTTAACAATGATTGCTTTTTAATGACATGAAAAAAATAAACACACTTTTTGAGGCAAACATGTAAAAGAAGTCAGATTAAGAGGATGTTAAAAAGCGTTTTTGAAAAAACAAAAACCACCTGATAAAACAAACACGACCCAAGTCTCATAGAGACCAGTGAAGAAGGTAAAAACTAAGGGCCCGTTTGTTTTAGGGGAATAGAATGAAAGAAATGGAATCATTTTCAAAACAAATGTTTAGTTAACAAAATTATAGGGAATGACAATTAAAATAGTGCATGGATACCCATAGAAATGATACCATATTAAATAGGTGGGTGTGATCTTTTCTTTCTTACAAGTGGACCCTACCACTCACATAACACAACTTGCCACTCAACTTTTCATTAACAAATTTTTAATACCAAACATTACTTTTCAAACAATCATATCCATTATCATTCCACCTATTTATCAAATCTATACCTATTGTGATTCCATCAAACAAACCAAACGGCTCCTAAAACTCAGAACCTATTCTTTTGCTAGAGTCNGCATGGATACCCATAGAAATGATACCATATTAAATAGGTGGGTGTGATCTTTTCTTTCTTACAAGTGGACCCTACCACTCACATAACACAACTTGCCACTCAACTTTTCATTAACAAATTTTTAATACCAAACATTACTTTTCAAACAATCATATCCATTATCATTCCACCTATTTATCAAATCTATACCTATTGTGATTCCATCAAACAAACCAAACGGCTCCTAAAACTCAGAACCTATTCTTTTGCTAGAGTCCATCCTCAGTAGTACCACATTTGTTTATTAACTTTCAGGTGGTAAGTACGGATAGTTGACATCAAGTTTGACTTCTTGTCATAAAGACCAGTACGATAGACTACATGTTTGTCCTTAGTTAACCAATCTCTTAATATAGGATGATGATAACGATAATGAATGATGAATCGATTAAAGCTTTAGATAACTTTAATACTTCTTGGATATTGAGGTCTACAAGAAATTACACAAGGATCGTGCTTAACAACGGGAGATACTTATTTGCAGTAATGATTAAAAAACTTGTTGGGGCTCATAAGGAACCCAACAGAGAAAAGATATTATGCAAAATAGTTGTTTATGTTTAAAATAGATTTGAGTAACAAATATTCAGCTCAACATGATCAAACAATGTCTTGTTTTCTGATATACTTTGTGTTTTTATTTACAGAACAGGTTTTAAATTTCTGGATGGGGTTTCCGGTTGGCCAATAATTTCCTATAACCTGTTATTACGGAGCCCAACAGAGAAAAGATGCCATGGTCAGATCAGAGAAGGTGTATTTTTTGTTGAGTTGATATGACGCTTCCTGGTTTCTTTAATGCAACTGTTCTTGGTTTAAGCCATGTATTTGATTGTTGTTCCACTTGACATATGTACTAATGTACCTTATTTTTTATTTATCAATGAAGGGTTCTATATAAGTTTATGGATATATTTTGCAAGTTCTTTGTTTAAATCAGGGGCGGAGCCAGGATTTGTAGTTAAAGGGGGCCGAAGTTCATTATATAACCCGAAAAAATAAAAGTTTAAAAATGGTTTCCAACTTTAGTTTATATAAATAAATCATTAAAAAAACTTACGAATACATTAATAAACCTAATTTTTTTTAACATATTTAGTGTATAAAAAGTATAGTATACTCAAAATAAGGTCATTTTTTAAAATCTATTTTGATGCTTCTGAAGTTCTAAGTATATAACTAGGGGAGAGAACCAAAGCCGAAACTTTCTAGGATTTATTGATTTAGGTTTTGGGTGTTCAAAAAATATATGTATTCGGATATCCGAAAACTTGATCATAATTTACTAAAAAGTTGGGTTTTATGAAAGGACATTTTTGTAAGTCATATAAAAGTTTTCTAAAAATTATAGATATCTGGATATTCAGATACATAAAACTATAATCTGAAATTTCGGATATCCGAATTACAAAAAACTTAGATAAAATATTATATATAACATAAAACAATCATCGCAAATTTTGGATATCAAAATTTGTGATATAACTAGTTGTTGACAAATCCCTTAAATTTTTTAAATTAACAACAAAAAAATATTGTCAAAAATGTCTCATTTCATATTTTGGCTTCAGTGGCCACTTAGATAAAAGATATTTCATGTCGGTTGTTTTCTTTTTCTTTCATGATAGAAAAGTCGCTAGTTGGGAGATGCTCGTGGTATATGACTATAAAACCTATTTAGTAGACTTTATGTGACCCATTTGACATGCTTTTCTTTTTCATTTTCAGTCAACTCCCGTATCCCAACCCAAATAACCCATCAAAGATAAAACATAACCTAGTTTGACCCATTTTAATATGCACGAGTCGATATAACCACATCAACAATGAACGGACATACAAAAACACTTGACTTTAATAATACATAATAAATGTGATAGATTAGTACCTTGTTGGAGCAGGATTTGTTGGTTCTGAATACAAGAAACTATTTGGTTTCCAATTGACTGTTATAACATTCACAGAGAATTAGGCCGACCTTCTCAATCTAAAAAAGCCTTTAGTGTAACTTATCATATTGCCTGCAAAGTGACACCAATCCCAAGTGACATATGAAGGTTACTGCCTTATAAATGACTCGCCCGATAATACTTTTAGAAGATGTATATCTTGGGCAGTTAAAGATATAGTTATCAAAAGTTGTAACAAGATAACGTATCTTTAGAAGATGTATATCAGGAGCTTTAGAGTATAACTAACGTATCTTTGGATGTTGGACTTATGGTATTGTAAGAATCTGGAGCATTGCAATTGTCCAAGCAACAGTGAATTTGAGTATTAAAGTAATGGTAGTCAAATTGTCTGATTCATCATCTCTTATAAATGCTCAATTGTCTGTTCATATTATTAGCCGTTTGAACGAGACCCAACATCTCAACATTTTGAAGTGCCCAAGTCTGCTGTGATAATGTTTGACACATTGATACAAACGCGATCTTTAAAATCTAAGTAATAAAAGTTTGTTCAGCTGTTAAACTAAAACAATTTTTTCATTAAATTATTGTATTTATGACTTATCACATTTTTAACTGAATAAAGCATTGAAAATAGAAAGTACTATCAGAAAATTTTAATAAACATGAAGAAAGACCATGTGGAGTTAATTACAAAAGACATGGGTAGTCTTAAATGATCACCATTTATATACATTCCAGTACATATTCCAAATCTACGCACGGAAGCGAGCAGCTCTTCGCTTAGTAGATGGCCGCCAGACGACGACCCTTTCTTATTCTCGCCCCGTCGCTTCTTTTTTTTTGAGAATCCTATAATCCATAGAAGTCCCAATAGAAATTGACTGAGATTGGCTCTTCTATCGACGATCAACTTTCGTGCACTCACATAAAAAACATATACGATTTCGAAATAACCACATATTCACTTTCGTACATAAAGGTACAGTTTTCTTGCATATTAGGCATTTCATATAGTGAACACAACAAAACTACTGATTGTGATGATGATAATGATAATAACTTTGTCACGGCTAAACGAGATTGTAGATAAAAGGAGCTGATTAGGGTGCGTTTAGTTAGTGAGAAATACTTCATTTTTTCAAATATTTCATTTGAAAATGAAAAAAATGAAAATTCATTTAATCACATTTTCTTCCTAACAAATTTTAATTTATTTTTTATTTTTTATTTTTTTTTGAGTAAATGTCATTTTTCGTCCCTGTGGTTTGCCGGGTCAATCACGATTAGTCCCTGCCGTTAAATTTCGTCGGGTTTGGTCCCCATGGTTTACGACCCATACGGGTTTGGTCCCTTGACCAACTTATCCGTCAGTTGACCATGTTTTTTGGTGACGTGGCTAATAAGTGGGGGGCAGTTTAGTCTTTATACTTGTTTTCCCTCTTATTATAACACAACACAAACATAACTTGAACACATAACATAAACCAAACACAAACACACTGAGAAAAACCATGGTTAGATGCAATCGTTGTGGTTCAATAGCCGTTATCAAAACATCATGGACACCTACTAACCCCGGAAGAAGGTTTTATTGTTGTAGTAAAAGGGTAAGTAATTAATTTGTTAATTGGAAAAAACCCCCAAATCGAATTAACTTGACCTAATTTTTTGGATTTGTTATAGGTAGCAAATTGTGGAATTGTAGATTGGTATGATCCTCCCATGTGTGATAGGTCTGTTCAAATCATTCCTGGTCTACTAAACTCAATGAATCGGCTACAAGGAGAAGCACTTGAAAAAGCCAATGAAGCTAAAAGAAACATGAAGTGGTTGATTATCAGCTGGTCTGTTCTTATTTAGTTTAAAGTGATATGGTTCATTGTCGTGAATCAGTAGTTATGTTAGTAGCAATATGTATGTAGCTTAGCAGACAATGTAGCTGGTCAAGATTGTATTTTGGGTTCAAAATGAATGAAAAATGCAGAGTTTCAACTTGACCAAAGATAAGAGCTCTTTAACTTATTTCATTAATGCATTCTTAAGTGCATTCTGATAAGGTCATTACAGTTACACTAGATGCATAAGACAAAACTGTTAAAGACATTAGTTTGTGCATTACATAGGGAAGTTATCCAGTTTGCTTTCCGAGCTTCCAGTGGGTGTTGTTGTGTAGAACCTCTTCCACTTCTGTGATTCAATGCCTCCCAAGTGTGGTTGGTTGGGTAACCAATCACTTGATCCCTTTCCATCATAGGGGGCACATCAGCCACAGGATGTTGGTTCACATGATAGCGTAAGCATAAGAAATAGGTTTCTTGGTTGTTTCCCACTGGCATCACCAACTTTGACTCACCTTGGTCAGCATTTTTTTAGCCTCTTTGGGACACAAATGATCTTCATCAAGACAATGTTATGAATGTACGCTAGACACACCCAGCCTATCATCAAAGAAGCCTTGAAACAGAGCTTGACTTCAACCTTGCTTGCTTTTTTCTTTTGTTAACAGACGGCCTTGACTCAAGCCTTCTTTGGTTTTTTGTTTCAACAGAGTCATTGGTGGCGAAAAATAAGTTTATTCCAAGAATCACTTCTCCACTATCATCACTCGTGTTGCTTACAAATATCACCACCAACACCATCATCAATGAAATGTTTTACAAGTATATAACAAAATGTTTAATAATGAGAAGGGGTTAAATATTGAAGGACAATGTTTAATATATGAGAAAGGGGGTTAATATAATGAGAATGTTTAATATATAAATATCAAAAAATAGTTTGGCAAATTTTCAATTAATAATAGAACTGCGAACATAAATTTTTTTATCAAAATTACCAACATTGATTAAGCATTTCATTCACCAACCACTTCATCCTTCACCTACAATCCATCAACTACATCCATTCTTCTAACCACATCATGACTATCATCAAAACAACATTTACTGTGAACAAATACATGGGGTCTAACATTCTTACAGTATTTTTGAACCCCACAGCTGAAGTCATGAAAATCAATAACCTTATACTTAGAAACCGTGGCCGACATCAGTTTCCAATCCTCTTTCACCAGTCTCTAATTTTTCCTTAACCATTTATCCAAATCAAATCTGAAGTGTTTTGGTAATTTTGTGCTTTAAAAAAGTTCATATGACACTTCCATTCTCAATACTAACTACTTGGCATCATTGTGGCCAACCCTCAAACAACCAAGAGAAACTCTCTGAATCCAATTTGCATCTATCAATTTCACTTCACTTTTGTAAACTGTATCTAGGAGGGTTTGTGAATCCCGTCATGGTTAATCTTTAGCACACTTGTTTTGTAAACTTTACCTGAAACCAAAATACTATTTAACATTACACATCTCCCTCATTATTACATTAAACAGAGTAAAAATGTGTAATTTGTCTAGGGTTTACTTTACGTTATCATGGAACCGCGATTTGAAGCTGAAATCCCTTTTTTTTGCCGGGAACCCTCCACTCACACAACATCGTGTTTAATTTATTAGTTTCCATCAATTTTGATCGCGCATTATGGGTG